>CAUYRT010086395.1:0-20000 GCA_963574885.1 Lepilemur ruficaudatus | reverse complement strand
CTTTTCTTTTCTTTCAGTTTTTGCCTCATATATAATGTCCAGGTATCTTTGTTCTAGTTAGTAGGAGGAACAGGGAGAAATATGTTTATTCCATCCTAGTCCAGAACCAGAAATCCTCTGCACTGTCTTATAATATCATTTTCTTCACCCTTGCCACAAGTTGTTTTCTGTTTATTATCATTTTTAGACTTCAGCAATTCTGAATTCTGAAGTATTCTGCGGCAGAGCACGCTGGAATGAGCCCCGGTTTTGGAGGCGGACGGGTGCACGTTTGCAGCCCCGCTCTGTGCTGACGTGTGAGCGGCCGGGTGAGTCGGGAAGCCTCGCTGCGTCCCAGCCGCGTCACCTGTGAGCCGCTGCCTGCCGCACGGGCTGGCAGCCCTCACAGTCACGCGCACTGCCTGGACCCTCAGGTTCTCAGCAATTGGTCGTTAGCACTGCCAAAACCGTTCCTTATTTTGGTGTCAAATTTCACAGTTTAATATCAGTTTAATATCAGATCTGTAAAAAAAAAAAGCAAAAATATGTTCGAAAGACAATTATTTATGATTTGGCACCTTAAGTGAAATTTCTAGGTGAGGCTGCAGCAGCATTAACATGGGTGGGGGTTGTCACAGCAGGCGATGGGTCATGTGCCTTCATCTAATCCTCACTGCTGTGTATTCTAGAAGCTTCCCTGTGTGTATAACACCGACCAAGGTGAGTACCTTTGCCATTTTACACTAAGTTTTCATGTAAAATGTGACATGAAACAGGGGTCCAGATGCGGGTCCCTCCCGGACACAGCATGAATTCTCCAGGGCAGGAAGTGCCACTGCTCAGCTCCCCACAGAGTAACCCCCCAGCTCAGCCCCTTCCCCTCCAGGGAGCCGCACCGCCCGCCCGCTCTGCACCCCCAGCCCCTGCTGCGGGCCCTTCCGGATGGGCACTGGGTGTGCTCGGCTACTTGTCCACGCAGTTGCATCCCCCAGGCGGCGTGTGCCCCTCAGCAGCGTCCCAAGAGGCGCGCAGAGGGACTCTTCGGTCCTGGCATGCCTAAAATGTCTTCATCTTACCTTCGTGTTGTATGGCTTGGTTCGATACAAAATTGCAGGTTGATTATGATTCTCCACTGAGAATTTCCCTAGTTTTTTTTTTTTTTTTGACTTTTGATATTTATAATAGAAAAACGTCAAATGGACACCAAAATCCTCCAGGACCCAGGTCCAAACGTGTGTCCAACACCTCACGCTTTGGTACTGCTTGTGGACTCCATGATTTTAAATAGTGTGTCCACACTGCCTACTCCTGGTTCCTTAGCTTTTTCTAATTGTTGTCTTGTTGCTTTGGTTCGTTTTCACGGCAGGTTCTAAAATTCCTGCTTTTGAAATCCTAACTATGTGTAAACAAAAGAGAGTCGCAGCGCGGCCGCAGAGACCCCCACCGCCGGCGCCCGGCTCGCTGGGGAGTCGCAGGCGTCACCTCTGCCCGCCGGCTGCGGACCCGCCCGCCCTGCCGCCCCTCGCACGAGGGCCGCGTGTTCGGTGTTCCTGTCGCACAGCCCTGAAATCCTCTACTTAGTGACAGGGCGATGGCGTTTCGTGGTGACAGACCCGTGGCCATTTTCCCCTCACTCTGCGGGTCCTCGGTAGATGTCTGACATTTGGACGCTTGTACCTTGTGGTTCTGTGGAATTTTCCTTGACTTCATCCTTCAGAGAAAATTCTATCACAAATTCTGTCTTACTCTGGTCACCACAGCCGCGGACTCCGGCCGCCGCGGTCTGTCCCGCCCGGTGCTCACCCCGTTCGTGCCCCGTGAGGGCTGCGTGCGCGCGTCTCTGAGGATACTCTCCGCAGACTGTTAAAGATTATTTCTGCTCCCTTTATGGACTATTTCCTCTAAAGTACTTTCTTAATCTTTTTTTTTTTTAATCAAATTTCTGGTGATGCTTGACTGTCCTCTCACAGTGATGACTGAGATACCAACACCCGGATTGTTCCAGAACCTTCCGTGTGGGGCACATGGGCTCCCGTGGCAGAGCCTTTCCCAGCGTCCCCCACGCAGCCCTGGCGGCACCTGGGTCTCCACGTCCCCAGACACCTACTGTCCCCTTCCTCCTGCAAGAGGGAGAAGTGGGGACACGCTCCTCCCCATGGCCCGGGCTGTGGGAAGGGACCCGCTGGGGGCTCCCGGAGGTCAGCGACCGCCCTTCCCTCCATGTCTGCAGACACGTCCTCGTCGCCCTCGTGCCTCCCTCTGCCCCTGCCTTCCCTGCCCGTGTCGAAATACCCCACCAGCCGCTGTTGTTTCCTGTCATTCTCTTTGTTACTGTGAATAACACCTTGAAAACCCTTTTGCAGAGTTTTCTGTGAAAGAAAAGATAAACCCGTCTGGTCAGTCCGCCATGTCCAACAGAACGGGTGTTTGATTTCCTAAAGTCCTTTTTTTTCCCTTTCTTTTTCTGATTTCACCTTTTTCTTTCCTTTAAATACTGTATTTTGTGACTGACTCCTCTAAACACCTGCTGCCGAGAGGCTTATTTTGAGATCCCCGCGTCACTCCCCTGTTGGAGAGCAGGCCGGTCGCAGCCCTGTCCCGCTGGGTTCCTCCGACACTCTGGGAGAGGAAACTCTCTTTGGTGACGTCCAAACAGCTCTTCGGTGGTCTGTGGTCAGCTGGCCTGGTTTTCCAGAACGTATCAGGAGCTTCATGCCCCGTCACAACCAGATGTAGCCGAAAGCCGTGGCGAGTTGACCAAAAAAGGTCCTCTGCCCTCTCCTCCCCGTGGCGTCTATACATGGCCTCCAGCAGACGCCGCCCTCGGGCTGGCGCCGTCCTGCCCGCGCCGCGGCCTCACCCCTGGGGAGGCTTCTTCAGTGACCACGGCGCCTACCGCGCTGCGGCGGCGCGTTCCTGCCACCAGGACACGAGGTGACAACGTGCAGGACTTGCTACCCGGCGAGGAGAGGACCGAATCTCTCATTGGCTTGCAGAAATTTTTATGGTCATTGAATTATTCAGGTCTGGTCTTTTTAGGAAGCTACCAGCCGGAGGGGAAGGAAAAAACAAAAAAAAAGAAAGGATGCCTTCTCCATAATAAATGGTGTTCTTTGCACAAAGTGCAAAGAATTTTTCCCAGGGAACAGGGAGGATGCTGACAAAACCCCGAACACTCTGTCTGGCAGCGTCTTCCAGGCTCCCCCTAACGTGGCACGCAGTTGCCCTCCTGAGCCCGAGAGGGTTCACTTCCGACGGTGCCGTGACTCAGATTTCCTCACAGGGCTCCAGCCCTGGAAAGCCTGTGCAGAGATCGCTATCGCTTCCTGCCGTGGCCGGGCGTCGGCTCTGCGGTGACTGCGTTTTGCTGGGCCTGTTTCTTATGAGCCAGAAGCTGGCAGCCTCGGCCTTCGCGTTCCAACGCGGGCTGCAGTGACGGGACCCACACAGGCCCGGTAACGCCGGCGGAACCCGGCGTCCGGCCCGAGTACGGCCGCAGGACACGCGGCTGCACTTAGGCAAAAAGTCCTGGAGGCGTTGGAAGAAAGATGCCATAAAAGAAAGTAAGATCTTAATCTTTGGGAATCAAGAATTAAATACGACTTCCACTACTGAAACCTGGAGCCTGTCTGAGAGAGAGATCCACATGAGTTTTTATGCAAATATGCTGCTCTGTATTTTCTTATAGTTACTTTGTGTTCGATTCAGTTGTAACATTGTTAGAATTTCACCTGGGTACTTCAGAAAGCAAGGACAGAATGTTTTCCAGGCATACAGGGGAGAAGTGGAGAGGAGATGTCCGCAGAGCAGACAGTCCGTACCCCGGTGCCCGTCCATCGTCAGGGTCCTGGGAATAGCCTTTGTTCTCCTAGAAGCAGTGACACATTTAAACTAATCCGCAGAGTAAGCTGATTTCTGCCCCTCACATTTACTGCGTACTTAACACTACAGGAAATGCAGTCTGAGTCTAATGTACTTACAAGGAATGTTTTTTTAAAAAGCAGCCCCTCAAATAATTCAATCACCAGGAAATTCTCCTTTATATGAATGTGTCAGTAGCAGTATGCATTCACATTTTTTTAGTAAATATTTCACTTTTATAACCAAAGAATAATCAGTTGTTTCTGAAAAATAGTTTGTAAGTAAGCAAATGAGGGGGAAAAGCGGTTTGTTTTTCCGGGTGGAATTTAAGAGGATCAATCATAGTTAGAAGGAGGAATACAGCATAGTGAGAGGTATCTTTCTCGGAGCTGTAGGTTTTGTTGAGGACCTGGGATTTTTTTTTTCTGTACCTCTGGGTGTGGATCATTCCTTAAATAAAAACAATGCCTTTTTAATGTTCAAAAGGGTTTTTTCTTTTTGGAAACATAGGTGTTTATGTCCTGTTGGTAAGGAAATACGTATTAAATCCTTAACTTATTCCAAATTTTACTCAAGGTGCTCCAACTGGTCTCCCTCATTTTACATCGGGCCTTTTGAGAGCCAGGATGGGACTGTGCCCTCCATAGGGCAGGGGACAGGGAGGAGCAGATGGCAAGAGCAAGGTCTCCCCACTCTCACCCTTGCCCACCACCCACCACCCGGTGACGAGTAACCTCCGGCGTGCGGCACCCCCCTTCCTGCAGCGTGCTGTGCAGGACAGACACGTGGCGTCCCCACCTCACAGGCTGCTGTGGGGATGACGCGAGTTAACCCGTGAAAAACCACTTAGAACAGTACTTGGTTGTCATGATGGCATCAGGGGTGACCCTGACCTGCTGAGATATGATAGCGATTGAGTCTTTCCTGTTGGATGTGGCCGCACAGCTAAAACTCCCCTCTGCTTCACAGAGTAAAGACATCGGTTCCACAGATTTGGGACGTGAGCGAGTGTGGTGGTGTCTGCAGTTCTGCTTTGTCATCCGACTGAGTGGCAGCGTTTGTTCTCAAGTGATTTCACCGCACGTGTTACAGGCAGGAGGCTTGGACACACTAATTTAGGGATAGGATGTGATGGTGTCTCATCAAGGAAAGCCCCACTGGTTACTGATGCCATCAGTAACGAAAGGATATTTCTGTTAGAGCTGAAATTCTTTTCCTTTTACAGAAGTTTGAGATACCAGATGAAAGCCATTAAAAAGTTATAAAGTAGATTTATACCTACTTTATGTGTTGAGTAGATTCCAACGTTCTCCATTAATTGTGCAGTTTCAATAGCTGAGAGCTACGTCTCCTGCAGGCAGCAGCTTGAGAGAGATGAGGACGGGAGGTGCCAGGTCCTGGAGGAACAGGACCAGCGACACCCTGGCCCGTCGTGGGAAGAGCCTGTGGACTCCAGACCTCTGTTTTCCCTGTGGGCAACGTCACTGCATCAGCTCATAGTTGGGGTGCCACTAGGTCTCAAGTGGACCAACAGGGAAAGCAGAGCCTTGCTGGGGGTCGCACGCCGGTAGCACGGAAGCAGCTGTCACTTGCCGGCGCTGTCTCTCGGCCGGGCGCTTGCCTTAGTGCGGTCTCTCCATCCCGTTCCTGCCCAGTGTGGTTCCTTCCTCTATTTCATGGAGCATGCACACGTGGTAACTTGCCCCATGTCACACGGCGCTCTGTTCTGAATATATGTGTCACCCAAAATTCTCATGTTGAAATCCTCACCCCCACAGTGATGGCGGGGCCTTTGGGAGGTCACGAGGGTAGACATAATGGAGCTTCATGAATGAAATTAGTGACCCAGAGAGGCCCCTTGCCCCTTCCACTGTGTCAGGACACGGTGAGAAGGTGCCATCTATGACCAGAGAATGGGCCCCTGACAGATCCCAATTCTGCCTTGATCTTGGACTTACCAGGCTCCAGAATTATGAGAAATAAAGTTCTGTTACCTATACACTACCCAATCTATTGCATTTTATTAGCAAACTGCTAATGGTTTTGATATTTGACCCTACAGATCTCATGTTAAAATTTGATCCCCAATGTTGGAGGTAGGGCCTGGTGGGGAGGTGTTTGGTCGTGAGGGTGGAGCCCCCATGAATGCCTTGGTGCTGTCCTCGCCATCGCCATCGTGGAGAGTGACTCTCACTCTATTAATTCCCGTGCGAGCCGGCGTCTCTCTTCCCTCTCTCGCCACATGATGCCGGCTCGCCCTCCCCTTCTGATAAGCGCGGAGGCTTCCTGAGCCTCCCAGAAGCAGGTGCTGGCGCCATGCCTCTTGTACATCCTGCAGAGCCGTGAGCCAAATAGACCTCTTTTCTTTGTAAACTCTCCCTCCTTGGTATTCCTTTATAGCAACACAAATGGCCTGAGACGCAGCCCAACAGACTGAGGCCCGCAGTTGGGAGACCCTGTGGGGCCAGGGTCTGTCCGCTGACCACCGCCCGTCCTCACTCTCCCGCCGGGCACCGCCCCGCCCGCACCGCCGCGAGGCCTGCTCTTCCGTCCTCTCCGCTCCTTCCGCTCAGTCTGGAAGTCCGCAAGCACCGCTGCTGCATCAGCAAAGAGGGACCTTGACGGACACCGTTGCTGCCTTTGGAGACGATTAAATCCCAGGCAGACAGCACCGATGTGAACAGAATGAATAAGGCCCCGTAACAAGAATAGAAAGTCAACATGTCGCCTTCAGGGCCCAAGTTCTCTCATCTACAAAATGACAGGGTGGGAACACAGGAAGGGATTTCATTCATCCGCTCACCTGCCCGCAGCATAGCATGTCTTGAGCGCCTTGTGTGGACCGGCTCTGGAGGCGCGGCCACCGCCCTCGGGGAGCACACGGCCACGTTAGACACGCAGGGTAACGGGCAGCTGCAGTGTGCTGTCGGTGATGCTGTATTCTTTTAGCAACTCTCTGTTGAGGGTCTGTCGGGTGTTTCCCTGTACGAGGCACGGAAGACGAAGCACTGAGCAGCACGGAAGCCCCTGCCCTCCCGGAACCTGCTTCCTCCCGTTCCCTCTAGCACTGACCCTGAGAATGGCTAACGGATGTTCTTCAAACAGAAAGACAGGGATAAAAGAGAAAACCTTGGAGCATCGGGAAATAAGAACGAGTGAAAGAGCAGAGCTGTGTCCATGCGATAGACCATCCTCCCCTCGTGTGTCTGATAAACCACATTTGATTATGTTTTATAAAGTGCGGGAGGGGAAGGAGTCTAACGGGAGTGAGATTCCTGCACTCACTTGCAACAGTGAGACGGTGACGCCCCGCGGCTGTGACGAGTCACACACACGGTGTAACACCCGGAGAGACCACGAAGGACCCTGTGCACAGATACACTCACAAACACAGTAAATGATGAAATACCCCAGAGAAGTAAAAACTTACGTTCACACAAAAACTGTACACAAATTTCACGGCGGTTTTATTCCTGACAGTGAAAAACTGGAAACAAACTAGACATCCTTTAGCGAGTGGATGGTTAAACAAATACTGCTGCATCCGTCCCGGGGAATAATACTCAGCAATAAAAAGGAATTAATTATGGACACACAACCACTTGGATGCATCTTAAGTGAATTATACTGATTGAAGAAAAGCCAGTCCCCAGAGGACGCGTACTGTGTGGTTTCATTTGCATAACGTTCTTGCGGAAGCAGGAACAGCGGAGTGGAGAGCCCGTTAGCAGTTGCCAAGAGTTAGGGGTGGAGGGGGGGGCAGTAAGGGCGCAGGTAGGTGTGGCTGGTTCAGAAGGGGACGTGAGGGGTCCCTGAGGTAATGGGACTGTCTGGTATCCTGTCTGGGCCTAAACTTGTGACACATTTGTGCAGGACTAAATATTCACATGTGCAAACAAGTGCCAGTAACACTGGGGAACTCTGAACGGCATCGGCAAGTTGTATCAATGTGAACACCCTGATGGTGATGTGGTGCTACCCTTTTGCAAGACAGCGCCATCGGGGTCAGGAGGGAGAAAGGTACCTGGGATCTTGCTGTATTATTCCTCATAACTGCATGTGAATCTATCATTATCTCAAAACAAAAAGCTTAATTGAACGATGACTGCCCCGGTTGGTCTCACCACTGCGATGTGGTGTGAGGGGATGTGATATTGGAGCTGCCTGTGGCCCCGAAGAGAGGCCAGGACAACCACAGAGGGGATGACCCAGGACCCAACGCCACGGAGCCACTTGTTTCACTGACTGTGGAACCAGCTTTTTCTCAATTTCTTATCCCGTGGGGTAATACCAATCACGCGTCCATTAAGGCACTTGTAACCAGTATTCTGTTATTTGCAACCAAAAAATGCTCTGCTTGATGTGGGCTTGAAAATGCAACTGCCTCAGATAAAAGAATTATTGGAATAGAGTTGTCAGACAAAATACAGGACATCAGTTACATTCGAATTTCAGATAAACAATGAATGTTGGCGGGCCGGGGTGGCTAGCGCCTGTAATCCTAGCACTCTGGGAAGCCGAGGCAGGAGAATTGTTTGAACTCAGGAGTTCCAGACCAGCCTGAGCAAGAGCAAGACCCTTTCTCTACTAAATATAGAAAGAAATTAGCTGGACAACTAAAAATATATAGAAAAAAATTAGCCGGGCATGGTGGCGCATGCCTATAGTCCCAGCCACTTGGGAGGCTGAGGCAGGAGGATCGCTTGAGCCCAGGAGTTTGAGGTTGCTGTGAGCTAGGCTGACACCACAACACTCTAGCCCAGGCAACAGAGTGAGACTCTGTCTCCAAAAAAAAACAAAAAACAAACAATGAATACTATGTTTTGGTATAAGTTTGCCCCCAAATATTGCACAAGACAGACTTACACCAAAAATTATTGTTTATTTATCTTTTCAAATTGAACTAGACTTCTTGCATTTTTATTTGCTAAGCCTTGCAACCCTATATCGGAACGGGCATGGACATAGATAGTAACTGAAAATTTGTATTTCTATAGAACATGTTAGATTCAGCTCCCAACAAACTGAGAATTTGTCATTTAAGAACAATATATTTTGTCAGTAATGATTTCATATCTGTTTCATGTATAACAGTATTGAAACTAGGATTCTTCTTTTTGGATATGACCCCAAAAGCACAGACAACAAAAGCCAAAATAGATGCATGGGATTGCATCAAACTAAAAAATCTTCTTCACAACAAAGAAAACAATCAACGGAGTGAAGAGACAACCTGTGGAATGGGAGAATATTTACAAGCTACACATTCAGTAAGGGGTTTGCATACAAAACATGTAAGGAACTCAACTCAATTGCAAGAAAATAAAAGCATATTTTAAAATGAGCTAAGGACCCAAATAGACGTTTCTCAAAAGAAGACACACAAACAGCCAGCAGGTGTATGAAAAAATGCTCAACATCCCTAATCAGCAGGGAAATGCAAATTAAAGCCACAAGGAGATACCATCTCGCCTGTCAGAGTGGCTACTGCCGAGAGGCAAAGGGTAAGTGCTGGGAGGCTGGGGGGAAAGGGACCCTCGCACACCGCTGGTGGGGCGGTAAATTAGTGCTATGGAGAACAGAATGGAGGTCCCTCAAAAAACTGAAAATAGGACAACCATGCGGTCCAGCAACCCCACTCCCGAGTGTCCGTCCTGACGGAATAGAACCCAGTGTGCTGAAGAGATGTCCACACCCTCGTGCTCACTGCGGCATCATTCGCAATAACTGAGATGCGGAATCGACCCGAGTGCCCCCCTGTGGATTAATATATAAAGAAAACGTGGCATTTACACACAGTGGAAAACTACTCAGCCTCACAGAAATAAGAAAATCGTGTCCTCTGTGCCGACGCGGATGGACCTGGAGGATTTTATGCTCAGCGAAACAAGCCCGGCACAGAGAGACAGATACTGCGAGACCTCACTTATACGTGGGATCTGACAAAAATTGAACTAATAGAAACAGAACGTAGAATGGCGGCCGCCAGGGGCTTGGGGCAGCGGGGCGATAGGCAGACGCTGGCGAAAGGGCACAAACTCCCCCTCGGAGGGTCTGGGGGATCGATTGCACCGCAGTGGCTGTAGTCAGTAACAACGCGTCACACACTGGAAAACCGCTAAGAGAGGGATGGCTAAGGTGCTCCCCACAAAAATGGTCAGGATGCGGGGTGCGGGACTTGTTCATCAGTTTGATTGAGTCCTTTCCCGGTGTGTACTTCTATCTCAGCATCATGCCGTACACCAGAAATACACGCAATTTTTATTTGTCAGTGATATCCTAGTGAAGCCGAGGGAGGGGAAGGGGATTCTTTTCAACCCCCGTTTCAGCTGAGCCCTCGAGATGACAGGCGTCGGCCACTCCCGCGGTCCCGGCAAGGACGACGGCTATGGGGGACTTCTAAAGGAAGCGGCAAAATTCAGTTTCGTGATTCTTGCCCCTTGTCAACCTTCTTGGCAAAAGCTGTGAATTCACTCAAAAGCCAGCGTAAACAGGAGAGGGAGAGACACTTTAATTTTAAATGAAGTTCGGTACTTTATCATATGGGAGTGGGCACTTTAATTTCTGAATAAGGCCATTATTACTTGAAGAGGTGACCAGAGGACGTTGTGTAATTCAAGAGTGACTGGAGAAGTTATGAGAACCGCGGTGGCAGGAAAGAAGCAGTTCACACGCAGGTTCAGAGGTGCCCACGGGTCCCAGGACGTCCCGCTCACTCAGTGGGGTGGGGCATCTGCCCTAAATAGCAGGCCCTGGCCTCAGCCCTTTGTGAATAATGGTGCATTTAATCCTCTTAACAGCCCAGGGAGATATATACTATTATCCTTTCCACTTTACTGATAAGAAAGGCCAGACACAGGTAGCAAACTTGGAGTGGGTTACCCACAAGTACCCATCTGTCACGGGGCAATGCCAAGGTTTGAACTCATACCTTCCGGCTCTAGGACCACCACTAGTAGCCCTCTGCTGCACGGCCTCTCTCATTCAGTGGAGCAAATGAAGCCGAATTCACCTTAAAAGCTCCAGACTTTGTATACTTTGACGATTTTATCATCATCATCATCATCATCATCAGTATAAATTCACGGAGAGATTCTCCGTCTCCACCACGCACGTCCTGTACGCCGAGTGCTCGGCCCGGCTTTGTGTCGTGGGAACGGATGGCCTTTCGGAATAATAGTGCAGAACAGCCATTATTAATGCTGCGCACTGAGCACATCATATGTTCCGCACTAAACCCTTCACTGTCTCATTCAATCCTCGCACCAAAGCCGTGACAGTCACTTATTTCACACACAAGGGAACCACCGTCAGGAGAGAATAACTTATCTCCCGTGGTTAGCAAGAACGGGATTTGCGTCCAGATCTCTCAGATCTGCTGCCGGGCCCTGCACCGTCAGTGTCCGGACCCCGACAGGCTCCCTTCCCCCGAGCAGAGAGCCGGGCCCCAGAGCTCTCCCGGGCAGAAGGAGGCTCCCCGGGGCTCTGCAGCGATGCCTGACTCCCTGGCAGTCCCACCTTTTCCTTCACATCCCCTTCGCTGGGGGACCGTGCTTCAGTACTCGCAGTTTGTGGTGCAAATATTCTACACTTTGCTTCCTCCAAAATACTTAAACCAAAATTAGGATTCGCAGCTGGTGCACCAGACAGGTGTTCACCCACCTTTCTAACCCTTGGACAGTGTCAAGGCGCCTGCAAGTTTGGAAAATGATACCGTCGTTACCAGGCAGCCAGCATCCCCATCCTGATGGATGGCGGGCCAGGGAGCGCACGAGTGTTTTGTAACTATGGAAACAAACCGCGTTTGCTAAGCCAGAGAGCGGCCCTCCAGCATCCAGATTACCCTTCGAAGACGGCAAAGAAAAAGAAAGCTCTAAAATCACTCAGCGCTTGGGAACTGGGTCTAAGATATTGAGACATGAATTAAAGCAATGAGTAAAGCCTTTCTGAATGCCTCGCTAAGGTGGTCGGGCTCTGGCCACTCTGCAGACAGGGACAGCTGGGACCACAGAGGCGGCTGGTGACGTCGACCGCAGCCCTCTTCCTCCCTCACGTTGACATCGGCCTGGGTCAAGAACTGGGGACCGTCACCGAGCTGTGCCTGCAATCACTGTTACATTGAGCAGGCCCCGTGCGTCCTCCCTGGCCTCTGACGATGTGCCGCAGGGAAGGGGGCTGGGGCCACCTCTACCTGGCGGCCATCGCCAGAAATACCTGGGAGACAGCACGCATTGTACGAGCTCGAGCCGACCCCACGGCAAGGGGCCGTGGCCCTGACCGCTGCACCCCTGACTTTGGCTCGCAGGGCGCGGACCGTGTCATTACGATCCTCCCACAGCCTCCTCTGCTCTGGCCTTAGCTGTGTGTCCATTAACGTACGGACTCTGGTGCAGCAGGAAGTTCCTCAGAGTAAAATCTTACTGGGTGACCTGGATGAACTGGCTCAGGTGTGGGCTGCCCAGCGTGACAGCGTCTCTGGCAAGGGACTCTGGCACGTACCGAAGGGACCGCAGCAGACAAGGGGAGGCGGGAGCGGAGGGGAGGGGAGAACACGCCACATTTCCTCCTGGAAGCCGTCCTCGGCGCTGACGGCGGCCAGCCCTGACCTGGGCTCCTTCCTGAGGACGGGCGGAGCGGTGATTGCGGGAGGGGACGGCTGGGGAAATAGCCCCTAACGCGGCAATTATTGTTCATTTGTTGCCATGGTATCTCTGCGGCCTGTTTGGATCCACGAACGTCTTGATTATTTTCAATATCCATTTATAGAACACTCTGTTCATCGCAAAGTGCTTCGAAGCCGTCTCCACAGCGTACCCCTCGTAACCGACGCAAGTGAGCCATGGCGTTGCTGTTTTGCAAACGAGCACATTGCGGGGGGGGTGTCGTTTTAATAACTGGAACCAGGAAAAGCGAGAGAAAAGACATTTGATGAACGACATTCGCCTTCTAACGCAGGAAACTCGGCTTTAGGTTAAACTATGTTTGACATAAATTGATGTTTTGACATCGGAAGATGCGATCTGACATCACTGGGGCTCTGACACCTAGCTGCTGTCACGGTCGGGAGAAACAGTGTCTGAGGAACAGGCTACTGTCAAGAGCAGGCCGGATGAGGCCCAAAGTGGAGATGGGCAATAACCCCGGCTCCCAAATCTTCGGTTTCCAGAGAAATTATGTCGCAAATGAAATAGTTCACGGTTCAGTCTTTTGTGCGTTGGAGCCGATATCCAGAGAATGTTTACAAGTTGCGGATGAGAATGTGAAATTGTTATGCAGGTGTAAATAATATTAAGATAATACGACAGTGTGTGTGATAGAAAAGGAGAAGTAATGTCCTGCTGTGAGCAAACGCGTCCTGGGGTATTCGTGCGATGAAACCCCTCACGCATCACAGTGAAAGCGAACAGCAGAGACCCGGAAACACTGACACGCATCGGTGGGAAGCCAAACAGAACTGCACAGAGCAGCAGGTTACCTCCAACGCAACACCACTGACAGAGACTTCAGATGTATGCGGGACTTAGCAACACGCGGCTTACAGATACACAGTTATGCGAGAAAATCGTGACGGCAACTAAGTTGGCGATGAACACAGAGAGAGACGGGATAGAGGAGGAAGGACATCAGGGCAGGCGCCCCGGGGCCTTCGGCAGTGTGGGCGCCGTCCTGCCGCCCACGCTGCGGTGCCTGTGACGGTCTCCTTCTATCTCAGGCGTCACTTATGTCTCCGTTCGTGCCTGTGGGCCGCAGTGGTGCCCGCCGGCTCCCTCCTGGTGCTCCGCTAGCTGAGAACTTGTTCTCTGTCGTGCAGGTAGGGCTGTCCTGAGCGCTCGCCCCTGCTGGAGGGGTTTCACCGGGGCTGTCCACGCCTTCCGTTTCCATAGGAAATAGACCCCTCAGGTCGGAGTTCTGCATTACAGGATTGTGAGTGATGTCAAACCCCAGTGATCATGACCGTAAGTAGGGCCGGTGGCTGAATTCCCCAATATGTGTCTACCTAAAAAAAGCAATTGTGAACCTGGATGATGAGGAGGACGATGATGATTTTAAAATTTTTCAGCAGAAGGTGCTGGTAACCTCACACAAAACACAGCAGGTTGCCAGTTTGACTCCCTTCACGTGACCCTCCCAGCACACAAGACCGTACTGGGAGGAGAGCAGCCTGCGGCTCCCTCCCCTCTGATGTGCATTACGGACGGGGCAGAGCGGCAAAGAGACTTCCTAAGATCACAAAACGTTAGTGCCGCCAGGGTCTGCGTCTGAGCTCCCAACTCACAGGTCGGGGGCCGGCCCCCCGCGCCCCTTCTCTGCTCCCTGCTGTCCTCCCGTGAGCACCACCGGGAGCGGGAACGGGATCAGTCTGGCGACCCGCTCCAACACAAGGAGACTGATCTGCGGGCAAGAAATCCCTATTTTAGTTCTAAACCTATTAGCAACAATCTGAGCCACCTGGAACCTTTGCTTGTGGGACAATATGTTTTAGACATCCTGATAAACAGGTAAAATTACTAAACTAGATTCAGTAACAAACACAAGGTTTGTGTTCAGCGTCAGATTCGGTCTAATTCCAGCAGAGTGTGCAACGGCAGAGGCTTGCTTGACTTTTTTCTCCTTCAAAGGGGCTCCCTTTTATCCCCACGCTCTTTCAATTCTTCTAGTATTACAGGGGTCAGGGGTGCTCTAGTAGGCACTGACTCTTCTGTCAGTGCTTGTGGCTTTTTACCATCCGGGCGGCAAGACCTCGAATAGACCCGAGGTGGCGGCAGGACCGCAGGACACCATCACTGTACGTGGAAAAAGCATGTGGTGAAGGCGTCTACCCCTAATTTTTAAAAAGAAGTGGTTTGCACCAGGAAGATTTTATGGAGAGCATCCTAGGAAAACATCTCAACGTCCCCCTTTGCGCCCGTAAGATGGGCCAACACTAAACTTCTTTTTGTTTTGCCTTAGGAGGTAGGATGGCCGAGGCATTTCCAGAACGCAAGTGTGCCCTTGCTGGGCGGCCTTCTGCCCTGGTCGCAGCCTTTGCTCTGGGGTGCTGCTGCGTCCGGCCCCGACTCCCACAGCTGGGGTGCAAAACCATCGTGCTGGGCGGTCGGCGTTCCTGCGGCAGCCGGAGCAGCTCCCCACAGCCATCTTGAGTAAAAGAGATTCGCTGGCAGGACATTGAACGGGGCGAGGGTCACAGAACTGACCTAGGACTTAGAAGGCTGCCAGGAACGCTGGAACTTCTGGAAGGTCAAGGGACAGGAAGCAGCATGGCTCTCTCTTTGCATGAGGAGTTTGTCCGGGATTCTAGCACCGGGCAACAATGCGGTCACCGTGAATGGACTCAAAGCACCACTCTGCTGTCGATGGGTCAAAGAGCCACGTGGGAGCACCCAGCGTAGGTCCAGTGCCACGTTCGGGCCTCCAAGGGCAGGGAGGGTTCACTCGCATCTCAGCTTCGCAGGGGAAGACTGGGCGCTGCGTCCCACGAGCACAGCACACCCTGGGCTCTGCCGAAACACCCAGGCACGACAAGCGCCCTTGGGCATCCCTGCCTTCGACCGCTCCAGATTTACACACGCGCTTCTCCCTGACATTTGTTTCCACGGCAACAACGACAAACTGGTCCGTTTCACACGACGCCAGGCTCCTCGTTTCAAGCACTGTGCTCGGTTGCTCACCGGGGGTGGAGTCCCGGCTGTGGTCACCCTTGTCCTGGACGGGCGTCTACCCTCGGCTCCGGGTGCATCGCGGTCTTGCTGTGCTGAGACCTGGGAACTCGTGACAGGTAACTGCACACAAACCGCACCTGTGCAGTGAGGGAGCGAAGGCAGCAGCTAGAGGAAGATGCATTAACTCACGAGCGTCTGTACGGCACAGCAAGGAGGGAAACACCGGGAGCGCTGCAGTCTGGAAGCTTCTGAGGCAGCTGCTCCTAAGGCCAAAGCCGGTAACCTCTTTCCAGCACCAGCATAGACTTGAATCATGTGAGTTCTTTAACACACTGACTGCCACACCGAAAAATCAGAAATTTTTCCCTGGGGCCATAATGTTTTATCACAAAAATAAAATAAAAGCTTCGAGTGTAAATTAAAGGTAAACATAAATAGAAAAATGAAACTAATTGACTTCATGCAATCCACATTTTTAGAATTAAATTGCCAATAATAATTGTGGCAATAAGAACATCAACAAGTAAGATTTCATATATGCTTCACACAGCCCTGGGGTCAAAACTAGCGTGAGTTAAATACAACTCTCATGGCAGTTACTGTGTTAACCCGTTCTGCAAATCTACGCATTTTCATTTTACAGTTTAATTCATTTACATTTAATGTAATTATTGTTAAGGAAGGACTTACTTCTGCCATTTTGTCTTATATCCTTTTTCTTCCCCAATCTTCAGGAGTTAGAGGCTGCAGTGAGCTGTGATTACACCTGTGAATAGCCACCGCACTCCAGCCTGGGCAACACAGCAAGACCCCATCTCTGAAAAAATTTAAAAATAAAAGGAAATGGGGTAATTGTTTACTTGTCTGTTCCTTTCCCTATAAATTCCTTGCAAGCAGGGATTGTGCTTTATCCAACTTTATATCTGTGGTTCTCTGAAAGAGGCACTTTTCTTAAGGGACTGTGTCTTCCATTTGTGTACTGCCACCACCTGTCCAAGCTCCACACAAAATAAACAGGCATTGAAGCAAAAAGAGAGTAAGAATAGAACAACTGTTACAGGTGCGCAAAGTGAATCTTGGAAGAGTAAGTCATTTACTAAAGTCCACATAAAAAATAAATGACAAGGTTGGGGCTTCAGTTCAGGTGACCACACACCTGTGCACGGATCCTCATCCAGGGGCCCTAAATAGATGGCAATACCATTAGTAACAGAAGCAGCATTCCGTGGTGCGCCCCAGGTCCGGGGTAAAAGCTTTCTGCAACCTAGGCAGCCGAGGCTGAGCCCACAGCAGTTAACAGCTGTGGCCACTCACCAGGAAGGGCCCCTCGCGTGTGGAGTGTGGAAAACTATAAATCAGGCACTGATTGGGGCTTACAGCTGTCTCCCAGGTGAACTGCAGCACCTCCGGCAGCTGTGAATATTAACCACACAGCAACGTAAGTGTGTTCGCATTATCAGTTGAGGGCAATGTCTCCCCCGGCTCAGCAGCCTTGCAAACAGTACAACTCTAAACGTTTGTTGAATTCTTGAAAGAATTATACAGACTTTTACCAACTCAAGTTTCACTGTATTCGAGCATAGTGATTCCAGCTTTTCTGGATAGACTAAATCACTTGTGTTTCTTAATTTGTGAAATAACAAAATGACAGTGATCCTTAAAGCCTGGTTCCTGGAAATGTTTGCATCACAATCAGCAAGGTGTTTGCCAGAAATGCAGTTTCCAGGGCCACACCCAGATCTATTGAACAGGAACATCTTGGGTAGAGCCCAGGAACAGGTGCTCAGGCACATCAGCACGAGAACAGCTGGCGAGGCTGCTTTCGGGACGCCTTTCTGCTGCAGGTGAAACCGGAATGCAGCTCCGACAGGATGAGGCTAGGAGGAATGTCCAGGGCCCACTACACCATTTTTATCTATGTATCACCAAATGTGGATTTAAAAATAATACCAAGAGAATCTTGAACACTTTTTTTTCTTATTTCCTTACATATTTAACTATACGAGGCCTTTGCATTTTCAAATCAACTAATGGGACAGTATTACAGTTCTTTGTGGCTCTAAAACTATGCTGTCCAATAAGGCAGCCACTAGCCACATGTAATTAAATAAAATGAAAAATTCAACTCTCTGTTGCACTAGCCATGTGTCAAGGGCTCCGTAGCTGCAGGGCAGGCTCTCTCATTGGTCCGTGAGGCACAGACCCTTTCCACCCCACGGAAGGTTCTACCGGACAGCACCGAGGGAGAGTGTCTGTCAACCAGGGCTGTGCATTAGGGTCACCTGGGTGGTGCTTTCAAAACCTCAGTGCCCCGGCTGCAGCCTTAGACCCATTAATCACAGCTTCTGGGGATGGGACCCGGGACTTCCTAAAGGTTGGCCTGCACCAGAGTCACCCAGAGAGAGGGTGAAAGCAGACCTTGCCGGCTCCACACAGAGCTTTGGTTTCCATCTGGGTGAGACTGTGTGCATCTCTAGCAAGCTCCCAGGACAGGGATGGGGAACATTTTCCTGCTGGAAGCTGCATTAATTTAGCTGTAATCTAATTAGGCCGCATTCAAGAAACTTCAATTAGATATACTTAAAAATGTACATTATTTTGTAAAAGTCTAATTACTATGTACTTATTAATAATTTCAAAAAATGAAAACTATTTGTTACTTTTAAGGTTAACCAACCTTTTAGTGACTTTGTTGTGTCTGCTTTTTGTTGGAAAGCATGTGAATCCCGGTTGCAGCATGGAGGTCCACAGTGTCAGCTGATCCTCTAGGTGGGTGTCAGGCATTTGTGACCTTAAGGGTGTCTTGGTTTGGGTGAGGTAGGAGAGGGCAGATCCACAGCAATCAGTGGTTGAAAAGCAAGAAAGCATTTTTCGGGCGTGTTGCCAAAGGCGTGGGTGTTCTGCTGCATTTTTCCATATTTCAATTGGATCTTTCTTAGCATCAAACAACGACTTTAAAATGTCATCTACTAAGAGCTCCATCAGTTCCATCTGTGCTTCTTTACGTGCCTTGGTGACAGCATCTAGGTGAGGCTGAAATGCTCATTTGAGTGTGGTGTCATGGTTCTCAAAGTCAGTGAACCTTTCATTGTGTTCTCCAATTAATATATCATCCTATTCATTAGTGAACTTTGCTAACTGAAGAACTCATCCAAAACTTCCTTTTGAAGAAGGATTTTTTGCCACACGTCATATACAGACTCAGTTTTACCTTGCAAAGAAATATTCAATTCATTTAGATCTGACATGTTATCACACAGAAATGCTGTGTTTCTATTGAAATGTTCTTTTAATAATTCACATTGCTGATTCTGTTCTTCATAAAACTTAACTATCTGCTCTCAGATAAAATGTTGGCTAACACCTGTCCCTGTGACAGCCAACACGCTTTAGAACGACACGGCAGATCTACACTGATACCTCCTTGTTCAACCTTAGCATGTTATGGACTGATGATACCGTGTCGCATCTGCACAAACACAGTTAAAAATGCCTATGACTTGTTGCAAAGTGTCACTTAAAATATTAGCTTTAGCACGGAGATTTTGCTGATGCAAGATACAATGAAAAGCATCTGGACCTGTTAATACTTTGTTTATTTGTGCAATAAACGCTTCATGTTTTCCTGTCATGGAAGGTGCACCGACTATTCATACACTCACTGAATCTGCCAAACTCAGTCCAACTTCACGACATTTACCTTGAAAGTTGTTTAAGATACCGATTCCCCGTGTTCTGTTAGCAAGAGTGCCCAAAGTGAGGAACTCTTTGTAGCAAAGAAAATCTTTTGTTGTTACCCGAATGAAGTATAAAATCTGCACTGAGTCAGTAGTATCAGTTGATTCATCAACTGAATAGTATACATTTTCCTTTTGAAGTATTGCATGAAGTCGCTCTGTTAAGTTGGAGGCTAAGTCATGCTGCCGCTCAGCTGTGGTTCTCCTTGAAAGAGGCAGCTGTTTGTATTCTGAAATGTGATCGGGGTCTGAGCATCCTACAACCTCGACAATGCGTTCTTTCACAATTTCTACACCACCGAATGGCTGCCCTTTTCCCCAAGTATTTAAGCTACTTTATAAGTTGCTTCAGTGGCTTTATTTCCAGGTCTTCTCGCTGCTGGAAAGAATTGTCTTTGCTTTTGCTTTTCATCTTTTATTTCTGCAATACCACCTTTCGAGCCTCTCTCTCAAGTTTAAAATATCTGTGGTCCTTATGTGTGTTACAATGCTGATGAGCATGGAATTTCTTTCCTTTTTTTTTTTTTTGAGACAGAGTCTCACTCTGTTGCCCGGGCTGTAGAGTGCCGTGGTGTCAGCCTTGCTCACAGCAACCTCAAACTCCTGGGCTCAAGAGATCCTTCTGCCTCAGCCTCCCGAGTAGCTGGGACTACAGGCATGCGCCACCATGCCCGGCTAATTTTTTCTATATGTTTTTAGTTGGCCAATTAATTTCTTTCTATTTATAGTAGAGACGAGGTCCGGTTCTTGCTCAGGCTGGGTT
>CAUYRT010086394.1:0-24151 GCA_963574885.1 Lepilemur ruficaudatus | reverse complement strand
AAGAGCGAGACCCCGTCTCTACTATAAAATAGAAAGAAATTAATTGGACAACTAAAAATATATGTAAAAAATTAGCTGGGCATGGTGGCGCATGCCTGTAGTCCCAGCTACTTGGGAGGCTGAGGCAGAAGGATTGTTTGAGCCCAGGAGTTTGAGGTTGCTGTGAGCTAGGCTGATGCCACGGCACTCTACAGCCCGGGCAACAGAGTGAGACTCTGTCTCAAAAAAAAAAAAAGGTCGCATTAAAGGATCCAGAAGGTCACATGTGGCCCCACGGTCATAGGTTTCCCTCCCCTTACTATCTTCAATATGCTACTAAGTTTAACTTTTTTCATAATATTTTCTTTCCTTAAATATGTGCAAAGTTAACTTCCTCTTTTTTAAGAAGCCAGACTGTCCCTTATTTCAAAAACTCTGTCACATATTAAAACTAAAACACTGGCCAGGCGCAGTGGCTCACACCTATAATCCTAGCACTCTGAGAGACCGAGGCGGGAGGATTGCTTGAGCTCAGGAGTTGGAGACCAGCCTGAGCAAGACCAGTCTGGTCTCTATTTCTAAAAATAGAAAAAATCAGCCAAGCGTGGTGGTGCGTGGCTGTAGTTCCAGCTACTTGGGAGGGTGAGGCAGGATTGCTTTAGCCTAGGAGTTTGAAGTTGCTGTGAGCTAGGTTGACGCCATGGCACTCTACTCAGGGCAACAGAGTAAGACTGTCTCAAAAAAAAAATCTAAAACACTTTTTTTTTCTTAATCTATATGAACAAGAAGTTACATTATGGACTTCTTGTTAAAGGGAAAGGATTTTTATTAATAAATTCCAAAGGGAAAAGGAATCACATAGAAGCATGTTAAATGTGTATGGCATTATGTGTATAGCATGTGTCTAGCATGGCATTGTGTATTATATTATTGACATTTCATGCTTGACAACTCAACTGGATAAGCTTGATAGGGTAACATAACTAGTTTAACCTAAGAAATAGGGTCAGTGTTTCCCAAAGTATGTTCCATAGAACCCCAGTACCTTAAGATGTTCATACTCATTATGCCTAAAAGGGTACTTTTATTCAAAAAAACTTGAGAAACAGTGAGTTAAAGTAAACAGGTTTATTTACAGTGTGACTTTAAAGAATCTTTCAAATACCACTGTGCCCTGTGTAGCTCTAAGAGTCAGATATAGCATGCAGTTTCTCCAATGTGTGTGTGTTTCAGAACATCTGATGGGACTGGTGTTCTATAAAACACGTTTTGAGAAACACTGGAATAGCAGATGAACTCTTCATCTAGAGAATAGTCTGACATGGTATAAAGTTGGTTGAAGTAATGTCCTAAAATATTTTAGTGGCTTGCTGGGGTCCACACTGAAAAACTTTATTAAAAGTCTTAAGGTCCTAACCTGTCCATTTAATTAATTGGCTTCGTGTCATTATTTAGACAAAGACAGGTGAGACCTGCAGGTGGGTGGCCTGTTTTGGGGTTGGAATCCAGTGGACTCACTCTAGTGACAAGAGTCCACTAGAGCAGCAGCTGCCAGGAAAATGTCTAATGATACCACACAGGTGCCATTGTGATGCATAATGGAGAAGCTTCTTTCAGCTTGGACCAAACACAGATTTTAAACACATCCGCATCCCCAACACACACACACACAAGTTGTGGCAGCATGGATGCAGGTAGCTCTGGGGGAAGAGATTAAGTGGAAGCCACTGTGGTGCCATTTCTCCTTCTTCCTCAACAGCTTCCTTCAGCCACCGCACTGGCCCTGCACTGGTACCTCTGGATTTTTTGTTATGAGACACAAATGAAACCCTATTTGTTTTAGCTACCATTCGTCAAGCTTCATATATTTGTAGTTGGAACACCTTCTTAACTATATACCAGCACTCTGTCTTGGTTGGTAAAAGGCCACCGTGGAAATGATACATCTGTGTAGCAGGTAGACTGAAAATCAGATGTGTCTGAACATTTTGTTGGCAAAACACTGGGGTGAGCCTTCCAGAAGCAGTTGCCTGAGCCTCAAAAAGCCTCTTGGAGGAAACTCATCCTGTAGAAGGCAGATGCTAGACATTGTAAGAGATGGACCCAGGAAGAAAGCTTTGGTAGTTGTAAGAGGAAGGGGTATTAAGGAAACAGCATTGATACTCAAATATCAGTCTGAAATGTGAATTCCTATATTCAAATTTGTTTCTTGACCCAGAACCCACTGGACTTACATTGGGTAACTGAGAAGAGGGTGTCTGTAAAAGGAAAATTAAAGGACATACTTAATTTTGCATAACCCCACAGGACAAGCTCAGCCTTCCACCTCTTCTAAGAGCGTCACACATACGACGCCTTCTCCCCTGCTTCATAACAGAACAGTGCAACATTCTGGCACTTCAAAAGCTTGTGCATCCGCTGCTTTGGGAGGTGCTGATGCCTCAGGAAGCTAGTGGATGGCAAATGTGAGATGGTGATACCCAGTGGAGAAAGATTTGTTTGCAAGGGCATAAAAGATATTCTCCGGGGACTCTCAGAAGTATTTGGAGGAGTCTTTGCATAGAAACTCACAGGTGAGCTCGTTGGGGCAAAAGTGCATTTATCCAAAGGAATTTGGGTAAATGCTATTATTATATCCCCACCTATGCCTACAGGCACAAGGTAATTTATGTTACAAAATGTGCAGAAGTGTTAACCATAAACTCACCTTTCACAACCATCAGCCTCCTCTGAGGGAAGGGCTGAGGGCTAACACACTCAGCTGGATGAGTGACAGGATTACAAAGTCATCCGCCACTCTCTTGTGCATGCTTTTTCTCTTGCAGCATAAGGCATGGACTGTACGTGCCGTCCTAGGCAACCTCTTTGGTTCTAGAATTTTAAGAGGAAACAGGGTAAGGCCAAAGAGAGTAGAATTTAGAAGTTGGCTATTTAACACTGGCCACAGGTTTGAAAAGGGAAGCAGTAACATAAAATCAGAACCTATATGGAAGCAAAATGGTTTGATTTCTCCCTCCTCCCAATCCTTCCTCCTTACACACACACGCACACACACACCCCATCCTTGACCATTCCTCTGCCCTACCCAGTGGTTGAGCTTCTTTAAAAGGAGAGGGGGAGACAGACATTGGGGACAGGACCAAGAGCTATATGGGAAAGCCCAGGGACTCTAGACTCTTGGTCCAGCATTTGCTAGCCATCTGAATGTGGGCAAGTCACCCCGTTTTTAATTCTTAGTTTCCTCATTTACCAAATACTACACTATCTCCCTCATAAGGATATTATGAAGAACAAATAAGATATATGCCCAAAAAACCACCTTGAAAAACAATGAAGTGCTACATGGATGCTCATTATTTGTATTATATGTGCATAGTACGGTGGCATCTGAGCGGAGTGTGCAGAAGAGGCCAAAACTTGGAGTGCCACAAGGTGATTCTGGCAGGTGTCCTGATTAAATAGACTATGGCTAAGGCCAGAGAAATAGGCAGAATTGGAAGGATTAGCTGGATATTGAGAATCAGGAAAGCTAAACATTGAGCACAGGGCAGGAATAGCCAGGCGAATTTCAAATGTCTTAAGGTAGGTTGGAACCATTCATTCTTTTATTCTGCGAAACTGTATTGGTCCAACAAAAGGACAAATATTGTATTATTTCACATATAGGAAGTATCTAGACTAGGCAAATTTGTAGAGATAGAAAGTAAAATAGAGGTTACCAAGGCTGTGGGAAGGGAGAGTGGGAAGTTATTGTTTAATTGATACAGTTTAAAAAGTTCTGGAAATGGATGGTTGTGATAGTTGCACGACATTGTGAATATACTTAATGAAACTCAGTTATATACTTTACAATGGTTAAACTGGTTAATTTTATGTTATGTTATGTATGGTCCCAAACCAAAGATTTCACAGAGTTCTAAGGCAGGAAGATTGCTTGGGATCTGGAGTTTGAGACCAGCCTGAGCAGAGCGAGAACTTGCCTCCAGAGCGAGAACTTGTCTCCATTAAAAATAGAAAAATTAGCCAGGCGTCCGTGGCTCATGCCTGTAATCCCAGCTACTCAGGAGGCTGAGGCAGGAGGATCACTCGAGCCCAGGAGTTGGAGGTTGCAGTGAGCTATGATGACACCATTGCACTCTACCCAGTGCAACAGAGCAACACTCTGGAAGGCCTCTTTGTCTCATTCCTTCCAGCCTTTCACTTTGGGTGTTTTTGAATACTTTATGAATGTAAGGAGAAAGAAGGAAAGAGAGGCAGGGGAAAGGAAGGAATTCATCATGAGGCTTCCAGCCTGGGAGTCCATTGGCTGACACATATGGGACATGCTCATACACCTGACAAAGTTTCCCAACTCTACTAGGACAGCAGCTCTGGCTGAAAGAGGGGAGGGTGGCCTTCTCTCTATTTGACCAGAATTTCTCTGAGAGGACATATAGGCAAACAACCCTTTTTCTGCTGCAGGAGGGAGTCTGGAGCTGATGAGGAGAACTTAGGTTGGGAAATGGAAATGAATTTAGTTGTTTTAGTATTTTTAAATTTTTTCCACCCAGAAATAAATTGAAATCTGGGCTTCCCTTCAATCCACTAAATGATAGCTTTCCTTTTTCCTTTAACAGATTTCTATCTCTAGAATTCACATATGATCACCAGTTTTGGAAGACCCAGTTGATTTGCCAAATAGAGAGAATGAGAAGAGACACACTTGTCCCCAACACTTTCCTGGCAGCTGCAGCCATTATGCCTGGCACAGTCAATGGGGTGGCCCTGTTTAACTTTGGATGAATGGCCAAACTGTTTTCCAAAGCGGTTGTTGTACCATTATATATTCCTACCAGTGATATAAGAAAGTTCTAATTTTTCCACATCATTGCCAGGACTTCTTGTCATCTTTTTTCATTACAGCTATCCTAGTAGTGTGAAGCGATATTTCTCTGTGGTTTCAATTTGCATTTCCTTAATGGTTAATGATGCTGAGTATCTTTTCATCTGTTTTTTTTTTTTTTGAGACAGAGTCTCACTCTGTTGCCCAGGCTAGAGTGCCATGGCGTCAGCCTCACTCACAACAACCTCAAACTCCTGGGCTCAAGCGATCCTCTTGCCTCAGTCTCCCGAGTAGCTGGAACTACAGGCATGTGCCACCATGCCCAGCTAATTTTTTCTATATGTTTTTAGTTGTCTAGATAATTTCTTTCTATTTTTGGTAGAGATGGGGTCTCGCTCTTGCTCAGGCTGGTTTCGAACTCCTGACCTTGAGCGATCCGCCCAACTCAGCATCCCAGAGTGCTAGGATTACAGGCGTGAGCCACCACACCCGGCCTCTTTTCATCTGTTTATTGGCCTTCTGCTTAACTTCTTTGTAAGATTTTTCTTTGGCTTTTTGCTTATTCTTCTTTGGAAGAAATGTCTATCCAAGTCCTTTACCCATTTTTAATTGGATTATTTGTTTTTATTTAAGTTGTAAGAATTCTTCCAAGTCTCTTATCATATATAGGATTTACAAATATATACTCCAATTCTGTGGGTTGTCTTTTCGCTTTCTTGAAGGTATACTTTAAAGCAAGAATTGGGTATAACTTTGCATGTCACATTTAAGATGGTCATTCATGAACTAGGGGAGGTGGAGAAAGAATTGCAAACCATAAAAAATTTCTGAAGGAAGTGTCAATGTTTAACCTGGAAAGGAGAAAAGTAAGGAGATGTGTACCTCAATCTTTGAATACATAAAAAGGTTCCATGTAGAGGAGAGCATCTGTGACATGAGTTACTCCAAAAGGGAAAACTAGTACCAAACGGAAGTTCTGGAGCAGATTAAGATTCAAATTAAATGACTTTCTCATTCTTAGAGTTGTTTAACTAAAATGAGCTTTCACAAGAGCTCTCTATTATAGAGGCATTCAAGCAAAAAATAAATGCAAAAACCAAACTATCTCAACACCGTGTTGAAGAGAATTCAGCATTCTATGGGAAATTAAACTAGACAATCTCTTGGTTTTCCTTCTGTATAAAGTCTATGATTCTATGAGAGTATGCATTTCAAATTATAAAAGATAGTGTTGGTCAACATAAAAGATTTTTTTGTTGCTGTTATTATTTATTTATTTATTTATATTTGGAGACAGAGTGTCGCTGTTGCCCTGGGTAGAGTGCAGTGGCATCATCATAGCTCACTGCACCCTCAACTGCTGGGCTTGAGCAATCTTGCTGTCTCAGCCTCTGGAGTAGCTGGGACCACAGGAGTGTGCCATGACGCCTGGCTAATTTTCCTATTTTTAGTAGACACAGGATCTTGCTGTTGCTCACACTGGTCTCGAATGCCTGAACTCAAGCAATCCTCCGGCCTCAGCCTCCCAGAGTGCAAGGATTACAGGCGTGAGCCACCACACCCAGCCAAAAGATTTTTTTTGCTTAATCAAGCTGGGTGAGAATTTTGAATAGTCATTAAAAAAAAAAAAACTAGTCATTTAGTAGAAACCATTCTAGAAACAATACTTCAAACTAGGAAAGCATAAAGGTTTTATAGTATTCCAGGAAAAACAATGTTATATAATTAATAATGAAGCATTTCATAATACAACTGTTCCTGTCATGTGTTAATAAGTAACTCAGACAAAAATAAACATGAATCTTGCCCATTTAGCTTCAATTCTCTTTTCTCTCAGTTTTAGAGGTCAGATCCAAATATCATAGAGCAATATTATTACTCCATTCGCCTTCTGCGGTTGTGACAGGTAGAAGGAAATTGCTAAATTATTCACACAGCATAACAGCCAGAAAATAAAAGTTCTAGAAAACATTGGTTAAAATATTTCCTGGCCCATGGTACAGAGAATAAAAGAAAAATTCCTTCAGACACAGAGCTTAGTGTAAAGAGCTTAAAGCACAATAAAGGTCAGTAAAATCATTGTTCATTTCCCTTGGAAAACATACAAAGCCCAGAAATAAAGTCCAGGGGAAAATTGAGCATGACAAAAAAAATCCAAGAGTAATTATTCTTACTACTACAAAGCAGGCTTAGCAATAACCACTCAGTCAACTTGCCCAGGGCAGCTGAGAATTTGTACCAGATGAATGCATAATAAGGAATTCTGACTATTTTACTCCTATGGGAAGGGCTGACTGGTTGAAACAAAAGCAGAAATCGGTAAATGTTTTAAATTTATTTTTGTTTTTGTATAAGAAATAATGTGGGACAAGAAAAAATAAAAATCCCAGAGGGACTCAATAAGAAAGGAAAGAAGATACAACCTTTATAAAATAAAAAAAAAAAAAACAGAGTGTGAACTACTAGCGAGCAGACCCTTTCCGTGGCTTAGAAGAAAAGAGATTTACCATATAGGTTCAAATGCACAATAACAGAAATGGGAATATTAAGATAAGGAAGTTATCGAGAAAAGTTAGCAGAGCAGTGCAAAGCAGTTAAAAATAAAAGGCCGGGCGCGGTGGCTCACGCCTGTTATCCTAGCACTCTGGGAGGCCAAGGTAGGTGGATTGCTCAAGGTCAGAAGTTCGAAACCAGCCTGAGCAAGAGTGAGACCCTGTCTCTACTAAAAATAGAAAGAAATTAATTGGCCAACTAAAAATATATAGAAAAAAATGAGCCAGGCATGGTGGCTCATGCCTGTAGTCCCGGCTACTCGGGAGGCTGAGGCAGAAGGATCGCCTGAGCCCAGGAGTTTGAGGTTGCTGTGAGCTAGGCTTATGCCATGGCACTCTAGCCTGGGCAACAGAGTGAGACTCTGTCTCAAAAAAAAAAAAAAAAAAAGACAATGGCAGCAGTACTCATCACAAATTGACCAGAGAGGAAAAAGGTTAAAGAAATAGCCTATACATAAGAAAATATTTATTGCAGAAAATATTGATTCTGAGGAGAAAACCCGGATCATAGAAGAAGGGTTACATGGATCAAACAAAGCACGAACAATTGGATTCAAAAAGTTTAGAATTCATAGAAAAAGTGATCTTTACCATAACTTTCTTTTAAGATAATAATCAAGATATTAGAAAAATGCCTGCTCATTTAAGTTTTTCCACAAAATGTCTGGTCGTAAAATGGCTGAGAGTCAGAAATAAAATTAGGGGAAAATGTGTATCTTTTTAGACTAACACAGATTCTCATATCCCTTATAAGTCTTACTGTGGTTTACTGTGGTTGCATTTACATAAACAAATGGGCGCCCTGATAACACTAAAGGCATCTAATGGTGAAAGCCTAAAGCATTAAATTATTTTGGGCTGCTAAGATGCCCTTTTTCATTAGACTCAATTATTTCATAGGAAATGGTGATCCAACAGCCACACTGTGTTGAAAAGGTGAGGGACAGTCAAGGAGTCGTGAAAAGAAAACCTGACATCTAGAACAGTGCCTTGTTTTTTCATTTATAAAATGGGATGACAAAATCTATTCATCTTTTGGGTTCTGACGGGGCGAATCCAGTGAAGTGCAACTCGGTGTTGCTAACATAAGCCACTTCTGGACTTGTTACCAGGGACAAGCTCCCTCGGAGTGATCTCAGCTCTTTTGGAGAGGTCCCAACCCCTTTCAGCTTAGGTGTGTTCAGAATCTGGCCCCTCTGGTCCCCCTTCCAGCCGCTTTATCACGTGCCGCAGGGCTGCTGGGAGTCAAGACCCTCCCAGGCAGTAGGCAGCTCCCCCTCACTTCTCCACAACATGGCGGATCCCAGCATGGGGATTTTCATGAGATTTTCTGACATTCAAGGGCTGTTAGAAAGAAAGCATGACACCAAGAACAACTTGTAACTACCGCACAGGTCCAGACTCACCCTAGCGCCTTGTAGAGTGACCACTCCCAGCCTCTTTCCTGGCTTGCTTCCTTGTGGCCGGGTGCAGCAGTTGGGTACTCTGGGAAGCAGAGGTGGGAATGGCATTAAGTTTATCAGAGAATAAGACTATGTAACTGAAAGGGAGGAACTGGGATGGGGGAGAGAGCCATCAGCCTGAGATGCAGACCTGACAAAGTATCTCCTATCCAGCGGGAACTCCAGATCAAAGTCTGTCTTTAGAGGAGCTCACCCTTAGGCAGAAAGCGCCAGACCCTCATACTATAGTCTTGCTTACTCATGGGCTGGGGCTACCTGGAGAAGAGGGAGGAGAGCATGATCTTGACTCAAAAGCTGAGGTGGACCTAAAGGACCCAACAGCTGGAGGCTGTCAGCTAACACACTTCTTGCAGCTGGGCAATGAGTCCTTCTTGGAGTTCTGAGTGGTGCATGCTGCCTCATCTGCCACACAGCTCACCACCTCTGGGCACCCATTCCAAATCATCAGACATGGCTCAGCATTGCTTTGCCTCCCATCTGAGTCAAACTGACCCCTGACCTTGGAGAAAACAGAAAGTCTGAGGCCTGATTCTTGTATTCTCAAGTCCTCCCCCAAGACAGACCTCTCCCTCTCCCGCACAGGCCTGGCAGTGGGCACGGCCGTTCCATTCAGAGGAAAGCCTCCTTCCGCCCACAGAGTGTGGCCTGGCCTACAGCCCTAATAAGACAATCACACTAAAGTCTAATGCCAATATATTCCTCAAATATGGGATATTCTATTTTGAAAAGTCCCACACGTGGCCTATCCACAGCTAATCCAAATGGCACTTTGCCAAACTCAGCGAAGATCCTTATCAGTCCCTTCTTTTCAGGGGTGTCATAATTTTGGAATTTAGTTACATCCAGGGGTACCTTATTAAAAGAATAATATATGTAAAAGGACTTTGAGACTTCCTTCCCGTGTAAATGCAAGAAATTATCTATACCGTGCCAAATATTTATGGATGTATGAAAACATTCTTGACTGAATTTCTCACTCTCCTTCTAAATATAACTGTCATGTACTTTCAAATAGTGAGTAATCAGCAGGAACAAGCCAAAGTTTAAGAGAGCATTTGAAGCATTTGCTGATTTTCCTTTTCATAGTATATACTTAATATGGTAGTACTGGGCTCAAAGACAGATTTTTTTCCATCCAAAAGCTAATTGTAAGACATTTGTTTGGAACTCAAAACATATTCCCCACTGAAACAATGGCATTTACTTTCCTGGGTGAACCACAAAAGGTAAAGTGTCTGGAACTGTAAGGAGTTACTTTTTCTTCTACTATAAAATATACTTAGAGACATTATGCACATCAACATACTTTTAAATAAACAGATTATTCATCTCCCTTCACAGTCCAATTCAACATGACCCCAACTGTGGGAACAGAAACTGTCAAAAAAGGACGAGGGGACCAGGGCCTTGGAGGGTGAGTTTGAGGAGAAAGACTGGACAGGTTTCCCCGCCTCCTTCCCAAGTTCAATTTTTCTGGTTTTCACAGGCCCTCTGAATCACCTTGCAAACACAAACTCAGGCTGCGGGGAGTGGTGGGAAGAGCCGTAGTGGAAATTTCCCTGCTTGTCTCTTCCTTCTCCCTCCCCTCCTCTAGTTCTTTCTCGTCTCCATTTCCTCCCCTCTGTGTTCCCCTCCATCCTCTCTCCCCCTTTCTCTCAAATGTCTTTTCTACTCTCCTTCCCTGAGCCACATGCCCCATCATTCCTTATGTCATAACCTTTCCACCTTTAAACCCCTCTCTAGTTTGTCTACTGTTTCCATCCCATGGCCATTGCCTGGATTCAGAATCTCATCATCTCTCACCTGCAACCCAAATGATTCTTCCTGCTTCCACCCTCCAACTCCCATCCATTCTCCATCCTGTAAGACAAATCTAATCACATCACTCTCTGAATTAAGGACCCCAATATTTGGGGGATTAAATTTAAACTCCTAGGTGGTCTCGGTGGCTCACATCTGTCACCCTAGCACTTTGGGAGGCCGTGGGGATTGCTTGAGACCAGGAGTTCCAGGTTACAGTGAGCTGTCATCAGGACACTGCACTCCAGCCTCGGCAACAGAGTGAGACTCTGTCTCTAAAAATTAAAAATAAATAAATTTAAACTCCTTCTATCTGGCTCCTGTCTCTTCTTAAGCCTCAGTTCTGAGCCAGGCCTCCATCCTTCCCACCTGTCTGGCTCCTTCCCAGATCCTCAGCGTGGGTCACACGGGCCTCCTTCAGCCTCCCTCAGTATATCCCCCTAACTTGGCATTTTACATTACTTTCTTTCATTTCTCCTACCAGACTACAAGCAACTTGAGGGCAGACAAGTCTTTTGTCTGCGGTACAGTGCTGCGGAATTAAGTCCAATCCGTTACCAGTTTGGGGCACAGTAACAAGCAGAGAGAGGCCCTGCTGGAACAAGGCAAGAAGTGACCAGGAGTGATGAGGGGTAGGGAACAGGAGCACATGTAAGAGAGAGATGTGTCACTCTGGGTGGCAGAGGGTCTGCATTAGCATGAAGGAAAGGGATCCCTAGTGAGGAGGGAGATTCTCAGCTGACGGGAGAGAGGGGCACTTTTATAGCAGCCCCACTAGGGCACAGGCAGGGCGCTTGGGCTAAATTCGGCACAAGTAAGCCAGGAACTTCCTATATTCTCGCTTTAACATAACACAACATAAACAAAATCAAATACTAAAACTCAGTGTCATGATCTAATGCATTAGTTTTAGAAGTGCCATTGAAAATGAGTGCTAAACATATAATTTGCTTTAAAAAAATCTTTGCAATGCAATTTTTATGAGAGAAACTTTATATGATATTTGCCTATATCTAACATTATAATATATTCTATATATAATGTACATTTTGAAACAAATCCTGATGAAGCATGATTGACAAGGAGTATGAATCTCAAGATTGCCTTTTACGTTGAGAAGGCCTCTTCAAATCTACAGTGCTTTTCCTTCCAGTGAAATCTTGTCCTTAAAAATAGCACTGTTGGCAAGCACAACAAAATTAACCTCAGATTCCTGATGACACAGATGCTTGTCTAAAACTTTTTCTCCATCAGGAATTGGAGGTGACCATGCCTGAACTATGTAAGGCCACAGGGAAACACTAATTTACTAATTCTGAAGTGGCTATTCCTTTTTTTTTCTTTTAAATATCCAAACCTGCTGACTCACAGAAAAAAAAATCAATCAATCAAAGCCTACATAAATATATAATTTAATATAGGTTTTCAAAACGGAAATAGAAAGTGTTCCATTTCATGCTTTAGTACAATAAATATTTAATAAGTACAACAAACAAAAAAATGTTTGTTCTTTCTTTTGGTGACAAGGAAGGGAGAAAATAAGGAAGAATAAGAAAGGCATAGAATTGGGAATAAAATGAGACAGAAAAGTCTGGAGACAGAAAACCACAGGGTACTCAACATACAAATGGAAAGGTAGAGAAAGACCAAATCAGAGTCCAGAAAGCCCGAAGGATTAAGCTTTGGCAGTTAATTAGAGAAAGATGAAGAGGTTTCACACCCCTAGATGAGGGACCCCAGTGGAGGAGTGGGGATAGAACGAGGGAGATCAAGTTCTGTTTTGAACATGCGTGTTTGAAGGACCTATAGAAGAACCAGGTAGAAGGTCTAATTCAAGAGTTAGAAATACAAGACTGAGAGCTAGGGACTTAAATTTGGACGTCTTCCCCTTAGAGATGGCAACTAAAGCTGTGAGAGCAGCAAGAATGAAGTAGTAAGTGCAGAAGGAAGAAAGAAGAAGCCACAAAATGAACATCAAAGAATAACTTCATTAAAATACTGTAATAAGTTTTTTTTTAGTGAAAGCAATGAGATTGAATATGCTGCATTATTTTGCAATACTTTGGTTTGACATTTTGTGATACATTGATCTAAATGCCTATTTCTAATTTGATTCATAGCTACACCTTGTTCTAATGGTAAAGTATCTTGCAGAGATGCAGAGAATCAAATGGAAGAAGAGCACTGTTGCGGCATTCACTAAATGACTAATATTCATGTTTCGATCCTATATATTAATTATGCAAAAGTTTTTGTTGAAACCCAGATGGCCAAATTCTGCCTCCCTGATATCAATTGGTTCTTCTTGCAAATTAATTGGAAGGCATTATATTTAAAATTTTTTAACAAATGGGTTTCTAAGTCCACTGAGTCACTTCATTAGAAGATTTTGAAATTGGTTAGAAAAAAGTCTTTCTCCCAAGTTCTTTAAGTGTGTAGATGTGAAGGTTTCAGTATGAGTCATGTTTCTATTGATTAGGCAATTAAATCACTTAACGGGAATATCGCCAAGCCTCTGCTTTCAGAATGCTCTCTTCCTAATACAAGTTTCTTTTGAAAAATAATTAATCAATTTCTCACTCATTGGCTGACTTCAGTTCAGTTCTGATCAGACCAACATTCTCCCCTCCCAATGTGGCTGATGGCAGAGCTCCGATGAAAAAGTCAGTTCTGCCATTTCATGTTCCCTTGGCTTGCATTACGAATATTGCCTTCAATCAGTAGCTTCTTTGCAGAGATTTTTTAAAAACCATTTATTCTTTTTTGTTTGAGGATTACTTTATTTAACATGAAACATTACAAGTCATAAGTCCATGTGAATTGCAGTATGTGGCAATATGCTGAAAGCAAGTGAATGAATGAGATCACAAAGGTCAACCAAGTCATTATACGATTCCCAGTCTTCCCCTGGGTCACCTTGTGTACCTGATGTGACACAGACGCAGTGGGGGCAACAACGCCATTCTATTTGGAAATATTGGTAAAGCTCCTTAGTGGATTTCCACATGTCAGGAAAACATAATTTCCTTCTCATCTTTACATTAAAAAACATACAAATAGGATTTCTATTATTTTCTTCCTGTACCCCAGTGGTTTGTCTTCTAGAACCCTGGAGACATGTGTCCCCACTTTGGAAACCACTGCTTCGGAGCAGTACTTCTTAAACTTTAGAGTTTTCAAAAATCTCTTGGAGGTTATTTAGGTATATATGTATGTATTTATAGTCAGGCTTACTGAGGAATGAGTTATGTACAGTAAAATTTACCTTTTTGTGTATATAGTTCTCTAGTTTTAGCCACTATGTGTGTAGCTACCACCACAATCAATACATAGAAAATTTCCCCTACTCCCCCAAATTACCTCCTGACCCTTCATATGTCATTCCGTCCCCCCTAACTGTAGCCCCTGGCAACCACTGATATGATTTCTGTCCCTCTAGTTTTATTTATTTTTTATTGAGATAAATTCACAAAACAACATAAAAGTGACCATTTTAACCAAAACCATTTCAGTGGTTTTTAGTATATTCACAGTGTTGTGAAATCATCACTGTTATCTAATTCCAGGAGATTTTCATCATCTGCGAAAGAAACCTTGTACTCATTAAGCACTCTGGAAATACTTTAAAAGCTTGCTAAACATGCAGATTTCTAAGTCCCAAGATTCTGATTCAGTAAATATGGGCTGGCGTCCTAGAATCTGCATCTTTAACAAGTTTCCAGGTGCTTTCTGATGTAAGTGGTTCCCAGACCACATTTTGAGAAACTCTATTCTAACGATAAAACTATTTCAATACAGCACAATACAGTCTAATTTTAGGAGACACACACATGTAGTAATTGGACTGTTTTCTTGGAAGTATAATCTAGATCTCCCTGAGACCTCACCATCATCTTCCAACAAATAAGGTCTCATTAACATTAACAACTAAAATTCTTCTTTTCTTAATCCTGCTGCCCATTCAAGACCCTGTCTCCTCAATAAAGACTCTCCAGATACTTCCGAGCAACTGCAAGGGATGTATCACATTTCTTTGCTCCATCCTCGAAGTACAAAGTCACTTGGAGACTTCCAGTGTCACTACTCATGGTGCCATACCAAGAATGATACCAAGAATGCCAAAGTCCATGGCAACGTTGCTGTCTTCCAACTATCTCTACTTTAGATTGGATTCCCTGAAAACAGACTCTGAGATGGAGAATTGTGTGTAGAAGTTTCTTTCAGGTATGCTCTCAGGAGATACACCTGTAAAGAAGTAAGCAAGGCAGATTGAGCAGAAAATGAGAGGGTAAGAGCTCACCTTGTCCTATGGCCAAATCTGGAGGGTGAATGGCCTCCCAGTGTTGTTCCCTATCGAGGCAAGCTGGCTGATGCTTTATATCCTTGGGTTAGCCAGTCATTGGCCATGGGATGCTCTCCAGGAGAGGACACAGTTCCCTGTGGTGGAGAGCACTGCCCTACCAGGGACACAGCTGTGAGCCATCTACAGCCAATATTCCCAGCATCTGAGGTATGAGTGTTTAGATCCCGAAGATGCTGAGCTACAGTATCCACTACAGTCCACTCTGCACTAATCATATCCACATACCTTCATTTCCAGGATTCTGGCTGGTCTTATTTCCTGGGAAACTAATAAAAAAAAAGGTCACCAGGAAGAACTAAAGCCCCTACTGCTGCAGTTGAGCTGGAGGCTGTAACTGATACTAAACTTTTCCCCATTTTAGAATCCCGTTAAGCTCACCTGTGCTAGTCTAGGAGGTTTGTCTAGTGCAATGAACTGGAACCTCATTCCTGCAGGATCTGAGCCCCTGATTACCATGATCCTGAAGCTTCTGTATTTGTTGATGTATCATTAAAACCAGGCAACTGAGAACTGAGAGATGTTCCCATGGATTAGCTGAGCATCAAGCCTATTCTACTCTTCCTCCGTTGTGTAGAAACACAATCTCCTCCTGATGATGAGGGATAATTACACACCCACCTGCACCTCCAATGGCGAGGGGATTTGGACAGAACCTATCATAACACTCCTAAAGCCAATGGAGCTGAAGAGACTGTACAGTGCCTTTAAGATGCTATAATGTGTAACTTGTTTATTACTAAAAATGTTCCAGGTAGAAAGGAAATAATTTGGCGAAATATCTCTGAGATACCCTGTCTGGGCACTCTAAGCCTTTTTCACCAAGAAACCAAACACTTCATTGATCCTGAATCCTTGTCTAGCTACTCCCCACCTCTTTCTTTTCTTTCACAGCCAAAATCCTTAAAAAATAGCCTATACCAGCATTTTCCAAAGCATCCAAGTAACAATAGTTTCATGGTATGAAAAAGCAATTTTACGATAAATGCATTTGGGAATTTTTATTACAAATAATAACCAAGATTTGCTGATGGCTTACTACAAGTCAGGCACTACGCTAAGAGTTTTAAGGTATTAGCTCATTTATTTTATTCACTCATTCAACAAATATTTACTGAGTTCCTACTATGCACCAGTCACTGTGATATATCCTCAGAATGTAATGTAATATGACAGCCACAAAGATGTAGCTCCTACCCTCATGGAATCCACCCTTTGGGGGAATATGGATATTGATCAAATAATCACACAAACAAATGTAAAATTGATGTGGTGCTTAATGGTATAAAAGAAAAATATATGATACTATAAGATAATTGAGAAATTGACTTAGAAAAGTTAGAGATGATTTCCATAAGGAAATGAAAATTGGGCTGGAATTGGAATAATGAATAGGAGACTGTGTGTATGTGTGTGTGTGTATGTATGTATATATAACAAAATTTTTCTATATTTGACTTTTTTAGTAAAATCAATCTTGACGAGGGATCTCAGCAAACTCTAAGCACAATAAATACAAAGAAAACCATCCCTATTTACATTATGGTCAAACTGCTGAAAACCAAAGATAAAGAGAAAAATCTTAAAAGCAACCAAAAGAAAAAAGACACATCTCTCTTTCTGTCACTCACCAACACACACACACACACACACACACACACACACACATACGTGATTATTAGAATAAAGCTGCCTTCTGATCAGAATAAATGGATTTGAGAATGTGGTAGGATGACAAATTTAAAGGGCTGAAAAACATTTCAATTATAATTCTATATTCACTGAAAGAAAAAATTTTTCAGCTAGAATTCTATATTCACTGAAAATATCTTTCAGAAAGGAAGACAATATTCAAAGATTTTCAGATATACAAAAATTGAGGGATTCATTGCCAGCAGACTTGCACTACGAGAAATGCTAAATGAAGTTCTTCGTGCTGAAGGAAAATATTACTGGATGGAAATGCAGATGTATAGGGTGGAACGGTACACACTGAAAATGGTAAACATGTGGGTGAATATACATGAGGATTTTTATTTCTTAAATTTTTTAAACAAAAGAATGTGTGCTGGATTGTGTGTGGTCAACTTAGTACCCACACTCTTATTTGACGCTACATTTCTTGGAATCCCTTTCCCTGCTTGGTTCTAGGTTAGTTAGAGTTGGCCAAAAGAAGAACGTGCCTGAGATCTGGAAAGCAGAAATAAAGCGGAAGTCATTACTTTTGAAAGGCTGTGGCAGTCAGCCATGCCGATGGACAGGTGCAGAGATAACTAGCAGGTTCCATTTTGTTCTCATTCTCCTTCTGTTCTGTGTCTACTTAATCTTCCCAACTGCTGGTCCTGCTGACCAATACTGACTCCAAGTCCAGCACCAAGTACTTGACTGTAGGCCCACCGGGCATTAGAATGACTCTGGTAAAGGCTGCCACCAACTACCATATTCTCTGATGTGCTATACTATTTTTAGTTTTCATCTTAATTGACTTCTCTTTGTGGTATTTGATGATCCAGTTTTCCTTAAAATGCTCTTCTCTACCCTTGGCTTTGTTGACACTGTGATCTCCTGGTTCTACATGTCTCACTGCTTTCCAGTCTCCTGAGTTCATCTCCTATATAAACATACGTGCTCTGCAGGATTCTGAGCTCAGTTCTCTGTTCTTCCCACTCCTGCACATTCTCTCAGAGTGATCTCCTTTGTTAGTTCAAACCAACAGAAATTGGAATTGTGCTAGCTACAGGGAGTCCAGAGATAAGAAACACCGATCCTTCACTCAGGGTACCCATAGTCTACTGGGGGAGACAGAATATTAAGAGAAGTTTGTTTATCATATAGCAGAGTGAGCAGTGGGAGAAGTTTGGATCATGAAGGGGCTTATGTAATTGATCAGGAGTTTTGAATTAATCTTGAGGATAAAGGGAAATCAGTCAAAGATTTTGTGCAGTGAAGTGACATAATTAGACTTGCATTTTAGAAACATCATCCTGGAAATCATGTGGAGAAGAGATCAGAGGGTGACAAGATTGGAGAGAGGAAATCAGTAGGAAGTTCTTATAGCAAACCAAGTTATGGTTAGGGTCCAAACCAGGACAACGGTGGGGAGACTGAGAAGAGGGAAAGGATTAGATGGATATGAACAGGGTCAATGTGATGGGATTTGGTTATCATTTGGATATGAGAAGTAAAAGTATGAGAAAGTTTAAGGAGGACCTGTGGTTTCTAATTTGGTTAACAGATTAAAATGGGTTACTATGACTGGGATAGGGACACAGGAGGAGAAACAAGTTTTGAGGGAAAAAAGTTGAATTCAGTTTTGAGTTTAGAGTAGGATTATACCATGTAGGCACCACTGACATTTTGAGCCAGGTAATTCTTTGTTGTAAAGGGTTGTCCTGTCCATTGTAGAAAGTCTAGCAGCATCCCTGGCTCAACCCAGATGCCAGTAGCACCTATCCCCAGTTATTAAAGTCAAAAATGGCTCCAGACATTGCCAAATGTTCCCTAGGGGACAAAATTGCTCCCATCTGAGAATCACTGACTTAGATGGAAGTTGCTCCCATGGTTTCAGCTGTCATGCATATGCTAATGATACTATTATTTGCATCTCAGCCCACACCTTCTCCTGAGCTCCAGACGCATGCAATAAACAGCTTAGAAGACATTTCCAGATTGGCTGGACAGGATGAGGGCCAATTCAGTTCAGGGTGATATTTACATTCCATCTGTACAAATTCTATTCAGAATCCCATTCAAAGTGCCAGTTCTTTAGATGCCTAAGTGGCACAAACTGTTGTCAAATTCTTGTGTTCATAGAGAAGTTTCTCTCAAGAAAAAGAGAAAAATGAGACAGGAAAAAATCATTATTTTATTTTTACTTTGGGGTCTTCTTTTTTCCTGAGACTAATGGCTCCTTGGTAGCTAAACAGGTACATCTTTTGGGGCCTTAGGGAAATCCATGAATTCAGAAATAGACTGTTCAATTACCTGACAGTGGTCAGTTAACAGGTTGTCCTAAATTTAGGGATTTAATTGTGTCAAGGAGAATTCATTCTCTTTGTGTAGGAATAGAGCTGATGTTTTTTTCCCTTCATTTTATTTTCCTCAATAATAAAATGAACATATGTTTATAGTAGAAATATTTTGAAACATAAAAGGGATAAAGACAATTTTATAATTATTTATGAACTGACCACTCAAATGTAATCTATATTTTTATATCCTTATTATACATTAAAAAATTAGAAGCATGTTGATATATAGTTTTATTTTCTAGCCTTTTAAACATATTATGAAGATTTTATGACTGTATAAATTATAACTCTAATTTAGTTAGCCATTCCTGTTGAACAATTAGTTTTAATATTTCAGTATTATAAATAATGCTGTACAAAACATCCTCATACCAAATCTTTGATAACATCTCTGCTTATTTCCTCCAGCTAGAGTCCTAGAGGGGTGTAAAATGTTTCTAGGTCCTTGAAACATGTAGTTATATTACATCCCAGAATAACCGTACCACTTTACACACCCCCCAGGAATATATGATTCTCTTACCCCATGCTTGTCTTTATTATCAAGGCTTTTTGGTTTTGTTTTGTTTTTTTAAAAATCATTGCCTGTCTGATGTGCATAAATCTTTTTTTCACCTTAAGTTGGGCAATAAGATTTGTGCTATTAGGCATTTTTTAAGGGGTGCAGTGTCCATTCTTTTGGCGGGAAAGGAATGCATGCAGGTGATTTGCTGCTCAGGGAAGCCCAGGCGGGGTCACTGTGGGGACGGCTGTGAGGTGGGTTCCTGTCCCCATTATCCTGTGTGCTCAGTTGCCTCCTATAACCTCTTCTGCCAGCTCCTCTATGCTTTTTCCCCTATCCCATTTTCCTCTAGAGAAAGGATTTAACAGATGCTGGGTGAGACTAAATTCCTTAACCACAGATGGCTGTGTAAATTTTGGTTGTGTTTGTTTTATTTACAAACACAATGATAAGTTTCTTCTACCCTACAAGGTCCTACACGCCTTTGAAAGTTAAGAGAAGACCCCCGCCCTGAAGAACTTCGAGCTGGTCCTGAGAGAGTGTAACCAATGCCTATGTGTTGTCTATTTCTGAAACAGGAACTTCGGAACAAAGGGAGGGAAAAAAATAAGCCTGCCTCGGGGCATCAGGCACACCTGTGTGTGAGAGCTACAAGTTTGTTTTGTTGATTAGTTTGTTGGGACTGTGATTGATGGCGTGGTGTTGTAATACTTCTTTCTTCTCTTCTACCTTCTCTCCCCTCCCCTCCTTCCTTTTTCAAACTACAGAAATAACACACACTTGTTCGAACCTGCCTTTGTTACAGCAAGCATGTGTTATTTTTGTCATTTAAAATAATACCAAAGGAAATACAAGTTTTTCTCTTGCCTCATCATCACTCCTCTGAGGTAACCACGTCAACCGACGGGTATGTGACCCTCCACACCTTTCCTCACACTTGCGAAACACGTACCAACATAAGCACGCAGTGGGGACTGTGCATTTCTTTTCCTTTTACTATTAAATATTATGCCTCTTCTACACCTATGACTATGATTAGCATTAGGCCCATACACTGTAGCTTGCTTTGTTAACTTAGCAATACATCATGGACATCATTTCTAGGTGATGCATGCAGACTAACTTATTCCTCCTCCCTTTTAGAATGAGACAGCTCTTAACTGAATAAACGAATAAATGCACATGATACAAAATATCGCCATATACAAGCGTATATCGTGAAATGTTCATTTGTCTCCTACCCTGAACCCTCAGCACCCTCCCCAGGGTCAAATAACTACCTATAGTAACAGGATGTTAAGAAGGATTTTTTCCTCTCTTCCTAGAATTGGAAAGCAGGATCCAGAGCTGAGGACAAAGAGGCACAATGACTCCACGTTCTAAAGAATCCTGCCAGACTGGGACTAGACACCGTCCCCGGTTTACTAGAGCAGGCATTATTGCCTTACTGCTACTAGCAGTCACCCCATCTAGCTCCGTAGCATATGAGCAATAGGGCTGGGGAGGGGAGAGAGAGCGTCACTGAAACTGTGGGTTTGAAAAGGAGAAAACAGGCAATTTTCTCATGCACTCTGTCCCTCTCATTCCCCAAAGCCAAGAGAAGGGGCAAGGTCCCAAGGGAGGCACAGGGGTCGGGCCAGCAGTGACACAGCCATTTCCCCACAGCTGACTCAGCAAGGTTGCTGGAGTTTCCTGTTAGGCATGGGCGCTCTGTTGCACACATCCAAACTAGAGTCCTGTGGCCGCTCCCCCCCAGAGGGCAACCCCATGAGCAAGGGCTGGGGGTTGTGCCCCAGGCAGCAGGAGCTGCAGGGGAAAGAAGGCCAGTGACAGCTGGGTGGGCCCATCTGGAAACTGTGTAAAGAGAGGAGCCGAAGAACCTGGGCCTACAGCCCTTATGGAGCCCACACATGAACGATCGCACAGAGAGCAGTGATGACCACAGTTTAGCTAGAAACAGTGACGAGCAGCTGAGAGAGGCTCATAATTGTGCCCAGGTAAATAGAGAGACCTTTGCTCTTTGTCCCAGACATCTGCCCTGTACCCAACAAGGGAAGCTCTGGGGCAATAGCTCTCAACTGGAGTAGTTTCACCTTATAGGATGCCGTTTGGAAATTTATGTTTTTTGGAGTTGTCACAATGACAGGGGGCCATTCCTAGCATTCCTAGGGATGCTAGTCAACCTACAGTGCACAAATGGTCCCTCCTACAAAACTTGTCCCACATAATTATTCAGTGTTCTTCTCAGTCATGTAAGGAAGAAAGCTGCATATGATAATCTGAGACTAGGACTTGAATATGTTTCAAATAAAAATATTTTTATAATTTCATTTTTATATTTATGTGTATGAATATTAAATATAAATGCAATGTTTTTTGCAATATTCTAATATATACTAAATTTTATTATGCAGTGGTTATGGGCTGTGATTTAGCATGACCCTTCACCAGCAATACTAAATTTTTGGCTGGGGTGTATGAAACACATCGGGCTCTTTCTGCCACATTAGCAGGATTTCACTGACTTTGTAAAAGGGTCTTAATAAGTTGTGTAGATTGTGAATAAGCAGATACGGTTGAGTGTCTCTTTTGGATTACTGATCATATTTTTCTCTTGCTCTAACAATGCATACTGAGGAGAAGGAAAGAGAATGATTGTTTGTGGAAAACCTGAAATATGCCAGAGATAATGCTAAGCAGCAGGCGGAGGGAAGTGGTTTATTCCTGTAATCCTAGCACTCTGGGAGGCTGAGGCCGGAGGATCACTTGAGGTCAGGAGTTAAAGACCAGCCTGAGCCAGAGTGAGATCCCATCTCTACTAAAAATAGAAAAAATTTGCTGGGCGTGGTGGTGAGTGCCTGTAGTCCCAGCTACTTGGGAGGCTGAGGCAGGAGGATCGCTTGAGCCCAGGAGTTTGAGGTTGCTGTGAGCTAGGCTGACGTCACGGCACTCTAGCCCAGATGACAGAGCAAGAAGACTCTGTCTAAAAAAAAATGCCAGGCAGCTAACTTGGAATTCTCATGATCACTAGTTCTCTTAGCTAAATATTGTTATCCCCATTTTATTGATGAGGAAACAAAGGCTTTAACTAAGATTAAACTATTCTTCCTGGGTTATCTTTCCTTTCCAGCTTTTCCTGTCACATTTTGACCTTTAAATGTTTTTATTTCCCTTTTATGTAAAGTCACCTTTTCTTTGTAGTTACTGATATCTCCAAAACCTGGTTTCCTTTGGATTATAACCTTTAGGTTAGCTCTGGATTGTCTTTGTCTTTTGATTTTCACAGATAGTTAGCCACTTGGTAGTTCCTCTACGATGGCTCTCAATTTACCCTGCTCTTCACAGCAGTCAAGCCCCTTGATACTTCACATGAATATGTGGGTAAGTTATTTATCCCCTCTAAGCCTAGGTTTTCTTATTTGTAAAACAGAAATAACAGTCACTGATACTTACTGACCATTCAATAATAGTGACCTAGGAAGCTAATATGGAAAATACAATTTAAAAACATTTAAAATTTAATTTAATTTTTAAAATTGACCAATAATAATTGTACATATGGGGCACATACTGATGTTTTGATATATATACTCTACAGTGATCAGATCAGGGTAATTAGCAAATCTATCATCTCAAACATTTATCATTTCTTTGTGTTGGGAGCAGCCAAATAAAGAGATACATAGAGTGAGGTCTTGGAGGGTCCCAAATGCAGAGAGTCCACACCCTCTGCCATTGAATCAGGGTGTGTCTCCCTTTTGGGGTACTTGTGTGTTCATCAACCAGGAAGCTCACTGAGCTTTGGGATCCAGAATTTTTATTGGGGTTTTGACCACATGATTGAGCTCAACCTCTGAACCCCCCACCCCAGGTCAAGAGGCTGGGCTGATATCATGTAGTTTAAAGTCCCAACCTTCTTTTTTTTTTATTATTTTATTTCAGGAAAATATGAGAGTACAAACATTTTGGTCACTTTTTATATCTTTGCCTCTCCCTAGCAAGGGTTAAAGGTATGCTCCCCCCTCCACAATGCTCACCGCATCCCTCAGATGTGGATCTACCTCCCAACCCCCGGATCCCTGGTGAACACCACCGCCATTTGAGCACCGTAGTGTTAATCAGTCAATACCAATATGATGGCAAGTATATGTGGAGCCCATTCTTCCAATCTTGTGACACCTCACTTTGGATAATGGGCCTAAGCTCAATCCAGGATAATATAAGTGGTGCTAGCTCTCTGTTGTTTCTTAAAATTGAGTAATATTCCATTTATACATATATCAAATTTTAATAATCCACTCATGAATTGACAGGCACTTGGGTTGTTTCCACGGCCTAGCAATAGTGAATTGTGCTGCCATAAACATTCGGGTGCAGATGTCTTTATTATAGAATGTCTTAATGCTCTTTTGGGTAGATGCCTAATAATGCTATTGCTGGATTGAATGGTATTTCTATTTTTAGGTCTTTGAGAAATCTCCAAATTCTTTTCCACAGAGGTTGCACTGATTTGCAGTCCCACCAGCAGTGTAAGAGTGTTCAATCATACGTTGTCTAGGAATCTTTTTCTTTGTTACTTTGAGTACCAATACATATTTTCCCTTCCTCATATCTGGTCTGTAAGCTCCTAGAGGCCTTTGTG
>CAUYRT010086393.1:0-35976 GCA_963574885.1 Lepilemur ruficaudatus | reverse complement strand
CAGGGCCATGGCTACACGTAGTAGGTGCTTTGCTCATTTGTTCCATTTGAGAAGGAGACAAAAACAGCAGGCTGCTGTGCGTCACGCAATCAGGACTCAAGAAGGGGCTGCGTGCCGTGAACCTGCTTCGGGGGGATCTCGGGCAGCTCACACCCTCTCTGAACCTCAGTTTCCATCTGTGAAATGGGAGAATTTGACTGAATTGTTGCTGAGCGTCCTTCTAGCACTCAGCACAGCCTCCTCGACTTCTTGTCTCCTTCATCTAACCACCCTCTGTGAGAGGACGAACAGCACTGATGGGAGGGGACAAATGACTGATTGATTGATTGATCGATTTTATTGAGGTGAAATTTACATGACATACAGTTAACCATTTCAACATGTACAGTCTCTCTCCACTTGATATGGCCGGGGCTTCCCCAGGGCCGGCTGAAGTTGTCAGTGTCTGTAACCCACAGGTGCCCCATGACAGCTCAGTATCACTCCCAAAGCCTTTCATAAGCCCCTCTGCCCAGTCGGCTCCCTAGTCTGGCTGTATGGCCTTGGCCAGATGCCTTGCCCTCTCTGGTCCCACAGCTCTCTATCCAGGTACCTCTAAGGCCAGGCCAGAAGCTGCACCTGCTCGTGCCTGCCCTGACCCCTGACCTCTGGCCTCTGTTCCAGCTCCGTCGGCCGTGTCCATCATGCATCAGGTGAGCCGCACGGTGGACAGCATCACCCTGTCGTGGTCCCAGCCAGACCAGCCCAACGGCGTGATCCTGGACTACGAGCTGCAGTACTACGAGAAGGTACCTATGCGCCCGGTGCTCTCCCGCCACCCACCTGCCCCAGGGCCCCTGTCCCGGGATGGGGCCCGTGTGTTCTACGCTCCTGCAAGACGACACCCGCTGGTGCAGCAGAAAGAGCTCCGGCCTCAGAGTCAGGCCGCCGGGGCCCTGATCTGGCTCCAGCCCTCCCTGCCTGCGAGACCTCAGGCGGGTGCCTTGACCTCTCTGAGTCTTGCTGTTCTTGCCTGGGGATCCAGCCAGTGATCTCGGGAGAATGCGACAGTCACATCCTTTCCCCACCAAGACCCCTTTCATCTTAACTTCAGCGGGGCTGATGCAGTAAAAGACTGGTTTTCCAAAAAGTTTCACTTATTAAGTGCTAATTAGTCATTCGCCTGCCCTTCAGCAGGGATTTGAAACTGCTCGAGAGCTTCCGTGCAGGGTAAGAGAGCCGCAGCCTCCTGTGTTGCTCTGGTCCCAGCTAACCCACTTGTTCCTGCTCGCCTGGGCACCCTTCCTGTGCGGGAAGGGTGATTTCAGATCAGACCCTCATCACTCCCTTCAGGGACCCAAGGCTGGAAGCCCCTGCCGTAGCAGGAGCACTGGACTAGGAGTGAAGCCACAGGTTCAAATCCCAGCTCCATCCGTGACCAGCTGTATGACCTTGGGCAGGTGTCTGTCTCCCTCTGAGCCCTGTGTCCACCTGTGTCGAGTGCAGATGGGACCTGTCCCTTGTGGGGGGCTGTGCAGGTCAAGGAGAAAAGGCAGGTGTGGTGCCCAGCGCGGTACCCAGCCCTCGAGTGGGGTGAGTGTGCCTCCCTCTCCTTCCTCCCCCCACCCCCGCCCTGCCTGCTGCTTGGTAGGCAAGGCCAGGTGAACGTGGGGCGCATGATACGGGGGCTGGGAGAAAGATGGAGAAGCCAGCCACTGTACAGCTAGACTTCAGAGGCCCCAGAAAGCCTCTCCTCTGAATGATGACTTCTCTTACCTGTTTCCTGAGGCACCAAACAGCCACAGAGGTTGCAAACGCTCCTCCAGCCTGAGCCAGCGCCTCGTCATCGCGTGCTCGTCCCCTCCTCTCAACAGTGCGTTCTGAGAGGTCGGGGCCCCGTTTCTCCATTCAGCTCCGCCACCACGGGGACACTCGGTCAGCATTGGTTGCGTTAATAAGAGGACACGTGCCTTCCTGTGGCCTGTGCCCCCGCCACTGAAAGCCACTCACCAGAGAGCCCCTGAGCACCCCTGGGACCTCGTGCCCCAGCCCCCACCTGCCCACACTGTTCCCGCCACCCTCCCCTCATCTCTGCCGGTCAGAATCTTCAGGGTCCCACCCAAATGTCACCTCCGCCAGGAGTGAGCGTCTTCTTCCCTGGACTCTGCCCTCTCTTACAGCACTGCAAGCTGGCAAACCGTGAACACTGAATGAATGAATTGAATGAATGAATGAATGAGAAAAGTGAGTGATGGAGTCTTTGGATGAAAGAGGGACCCGAATGGGCGGCTGGATGACTGAATGGATGGATGGATCGATGGATGGATGGATGGACGGACGGACGGATGGGTGGATGGATGGATGGACCATGGATGGATGGATGGATGGGTCCCTTCCGTCCAGACCACTCCCTGTCCCTCACTCCACCTGGCCAGCTGCAACTCAGCCTAAATGTCACTTCCCCAGGGAAGCCCCCCGCACTGCCCAGACCCCCATCCAGGGCCCGCATTTTATCTTCTCCTTGTGCCTTGCCCTTCTGCATAGCGTTTATCACAATTATAATTTTTTAGATGTTATCGAGTAATTAGATATTCACTACTTCTGCTTTGAGCTAGATAGGAAGTTCCTTGAGGGTGGAGACCTTGCTGGTACATCTGCTGTGTCCCCAACACCTGGCACACGTAGGTGCTCAAGAGGTATCTGTTGGGTGACTCAGGAACAGATACTCAAGAGGTATCTGTTGGGTGACTCACCTCAGGTAACAGGCTCACCTGAGCCGTGGCTGGTGTAAGGAAGCCGCCCCACCACTCGCCGGGCCCTGGTGGTGGCCCTGAAGGAGCCACGTGTCCTGGGTGGCGTTTCTGCTCCTTCCAGCAGAGACAGCTTAGCAACTCAGAACTCAAAAAGGGAAAAAAAAAAAAACCTAATTAAGAAGCTTTGTGATTAAATGAAACTGAAAATGTTTGTCCCCAAAGACGGGGAACGGAAATGAGGAATCCCAGCGCGGGTCCCGCCTGCGACCCATTTCCTACCACTGCGGGCAGGCCTGAGGACACTGATGGAGGTGTGACCCGGGAGGTGGCTCTGCCCTACTTCCTGCCACTGTCCAAGCGTCCCCAGGTCCCGCCGGGGCTGGCGGGACCAGCAGGCTCTGCAGTGGTGGAGGTCACCACCTGCACATTTCGTAAGCACTCACCGTGTGCTAGGCACGTTACCTCCAGCATCTCATCCATCATCTTCACCCCACTGGGTGGAGGGGAAACTGAGGCACAGAGAAGTTATGTGACTTCTCCAAGAGTGCCCAGCAAGGATTTGGACCTGTGCTCTTGCCCTTGGCCTGGCTCTCCTGCCTCCCAGTGTTTTCCCGGTTTTTTCTGGAATGACTGTTAAGAGGTAGACAGGACCAGCCCTGGCCATGAAGAATTTTAAGCACAGATTTGGGACCCTGAAGATTCTGACAGAGCAAAAGGAGCAGGGCTGAGGGCACGGCGGCCTGAGCAACAGCCATGATGAGACGTGGCCTCACTTCTGCCAGCCCCTCGCCCAGGGCCTGGGGTTTAGAGGGGACAGCTTGGCATCTGCCAGGGGAGATGGGCACCAGTTCACTCGACTTTCACTGTCGCCAGCTTTGGGCCTGGCCGTAAGCTGGGTGCCGAGGATACAGAGAGTGACCAGATGGCCCAGAGGACTTCACAGTCCAGGGAAAAAGACAGGCTCAGACCCTAACAGCCATGAGACAAGGTGTGACACTGCCACAGAAGGGCCAGCAAAGGTCCCAAGGGGGACCAACAGGAGGGCTGCAATCCCGGCATTGGGTAAGGGGAAGCCTTCACTCGGTGACATTTGAGCTAATCCTTGAAAGATGCCAGGAGTTCGCCAGACAGACTGTGATGTGAGCAGAGTCATTCCAGGCAGGAGGAACAGCATGCTCAAAGGCCCTGGGGCAGGAGTGTGCAGGCTGCATTCAGGGCACAGAGAAGGCAAGTGCAGCAGGAGCAACGTGAGCAAGAGGGAGCAGCAGGGGAGGAGGTTGGAGAGGGAGGTAGGGCCGGGTTGTAGTGGGCCTTCCAGCCTTGGAAGTCTGGATTCGATTTAAAGTATGTTGGGAAAGTTCTAGAATGATGTGGTCTGATTCAGATTGCTTTAAAGATCCCTGTAGTTTGCTGTGTGGAGAATAGACTGCCGGGGACCTGGAGCCCCAAGGACACCCTGTACAGGGCTCTCATGGGACACCAAGTGAGAAATGATGGTGGCATGGACCAGGGGTGTTGGCAGCAGAGATGGCAAGACACTGACAGAGTGTCAGGTCAGCGGACCAGGGAGATGTGAAAGGCAGCTCCCAGAGGATGGGGCGCCTTTTCCCAGGGCAGATGTGGGTTTGTGACTTGTCAGGTGCTTGCTGGGGTTGGAGGAGGTGGGTGATCAGGGAGGGAAGCTAAGAGCAGCCGGGGGGGTGTGCAGAGGGGGACAGAGCAGAAGGAAGCAGAGTTCACGCGAGCGTCGGAGGAGGCGTAGGCAGAGGGGTAGGAGGAGAACTAGGAGCAGTTTCTGTCCGTGACCTCTCAGACAAGGCCGTGACATCGCAGCCACCACCTCTAAGTCCCTCCATCAGGGAGGAACAGCCAGGCCACACGTGGGAGATTTATTCTGACACGTCCACAGCCGGCTCCCACCTAAGGCAGGAACCTTCCCTGCGCTGCAGTCTGTCGGATGCTGAGCCCTGCAGGCCCGCGTGGGCCCCGTGCCCACCTCTTTCCCGCTCTTCCTGCCTTCTTTAGAAAGGGCTCTTTTGGAGCAGGGCTCTCCGTTTGTCCCCTCCCCAGCTCCACTGGGATTTCCCAGCCTGCCCAGAGCTGTCACCTTGCCGGAAGGCTCCTGGGTGCCGCTGATGAGTGGCGTTGGCCTCACTGCAGACCCGGGGCTGGCTGTGTCCGTCGGTTCCGGCGTCCTGGGGGAGGTGGCCTCCTTTGACAGCTACCCCCAAGCACACAGGTTTTGGCTCCCCTTGGTCCCCCAAGAGCTCGAGGAGAAGAATCACTCATCAGGCCACCTGTGGTCAATGAGCTCTTGTGGGCCACGTGGATTCCAGCGTTTATTCAACAGAAATGTCTACTGGGCGGAAGTGCAGGGTTAGCACATCCCAAGCAGAGGGAGCAAAGCTTGGGTGAGAGGGGTGAACTGTGACAGTCCGGGCTGTATTCAGGCTGGTGCCCGGCATCCCTGGAGCAGGACCTACCTGGAGAGGTTTGTCCACTCATTCGTTCACTTCTGCATGCATTTCTAGTGAACATCGGTGAGGGCTTGCTTTATCAGGTGTTGATAATAACGATGATGGGGTCAGCCAGCGTTTATTCGGTCCTTACGTGGGCTAGAGCCTGTGCTAAAAGCTTGACCCATATTTTCCTACTGAATCCCCACAACCACTCCGTGTGATACCTACTAGTGCGATCCCACTTTAGAGATGAGCAAACCGAGGCTCAGAAGGCTTAAGACACATACCCAGCGCCTCACTGGCCCTAAGTTTCCAGGCAAGGGCTCAGGCTGAGGACTGACTGGAGGGTCTCATACTGAGTTTGCTCCCATCGCCCCTTGGTGGTTATTCACTGCTGCAGTAGAGGCACTCCAAAGAGAGGAGACGGGAGGGAATTGACGTCTCTAGAGCTTCTCCGGCATGCCAGGCACTACCTGATCAAATTTTACCTTCATGACAGCCCTAGAGATTGGCGTTTATTGTTCCATTTTCTGGAATAGAAAACAGGGGATCAGGAAGTGAGGGGTCTTTCCCACGGTCACAATGCAGTTGAGCGGAAGAACTGGGCGGGTCACAGGACCGAGCTTCAATCCTGGGCTCTGCTTCGCCCGCTTTGGAGAAGGGATCTGCTTAAGGTGGTCCCTCAGTCTCCCGAGGCACCTATGGCACCAGCAATCACTTCTCATCTCCCTTGTGTGATCAGGAACTTAAAACCTCCAGCATCTCTAAATGGGCACCTGCCCAGTGCACAGACTCGAACCCCTTGTCCAGCAGATACCGTGTTGGACAGCGGCACCTCGCGGTCACTTCTGGTACTGCAGCCCAGGTTTTGTAGATTTTTTTTTTTTTTTTTTTTGAAGCCTGGTTTAATGCTCATTCATTAGGTCAGTAGTTAGTGAGCACCTACTGTGTGCGAAGCCAGAGATGAACAAGACATGGTCCTTGCCCTTAGGGAACCCACATCATCAGAACAGTCAGTGGGAGAGGAGACAACAGACCTGCAACCCCTGGCTGGGACATCTGGGAAGTGTCCCCAGCAGAGGTAGCACCTGTGCTGAGTCTTGAATGACGAGTAGGGAACCGCCAGACAGGTGAGGAAAGGGTATTGCAAACAGCGGCAACAGTACTTGCAAAAGCTCAGAGTGTCCAGGAAAGGTAAGGTTACCAGATGAAATACAGAACGTGAGATTAAATTTAAATTTAAAAAAAATTATTTTTAGTATAAATGTGTCCCAAATATTTCATGGGATATATTTATACTAAAAATTATTTGTCATTGATCTGAAATTTAAATTTAACTGAACGGCATCCTTAATTTTAATTTCTAAATCTGGCAGCCCTGCCAAGCAAGGGAAAGGAGCTGGGGATGGCTGGAGCCCAAAGGACACTGCGGGTGTGGCAGGAGAGCCTGGCAGAGGACGTGTCGTGCTAAGGGGTCAGCCTTCACCTGTGGGCATCGGGGAGGGACTCTGTGCAGGGCCCTGTGCGTGATACAGGGGAACAAACGTGGCCCTCCCTCATGAGGTTGCAGTCAAGGGCACAAGAGGAGCCTCAGCCCGAGGTGAGGGGACGTGGCAAAAACTTCCTACTATGACACCCCCGACACGTGCTCTGGGCTCAGAGAAGGGAGAGGCACATCTGGCTGGGAAATCAAGGAGGCTTCCTGGAGGAGGGGGCAGATGATCTGGCTCAGCAAAAGAGATTTCCTATCTGCTGCTGCCCCACACGAGCCATCCCTGCCTCCCCCAGTATGGGGATGGGGAGATACACTCACAGGTCAGCCCCCTCTCCAGCCCCCCCATCCGAAGGTTTTTCCCCACCTCCTTGCCTTTGAACCTGCTGCTCCTTCTGTCAGGAACACCCTTCTTTGCCTGGGTGACTCCTACTTGGTTTTCTTTTGTTTTTTGTTTTTTAGAGACAGGGTGTTGCTCTGTTGCCCAGGCTGAAATGCAGTGTCACTGCAGCCTCGAGTGAGCTATGATCTGGCTCAAGCAATCCTCCCAGTTCAGGCTCCCAAGTAGCTAGGACTAGAGGTGCACACCACCATGCCTGGCTATTTATTTTCTTGTAGAGATGGGGGTCTCACTGTGTTGCCCAGTCTGGCCTCAAGCAAGCCTCCCACCTTGGCTTCCCAAAGTGCTGGGATTACAGGTGTGAGCCACCACACCCAGCCCTATTTCCTCTTTAAGATTCCAGTCCAGTGCCCCCCACTTGCCAGGGAGCTTTCCCTGACTTCACCTGAGGGCCCCCGCCCAGACCAGGTCACAGGCTCACTGTGCTTACCCTGCCAGTGTGAGCATTTTGTACATATCAATTTATCGTATCCTCCAAACAGCGCTTTGAGGCGCTCCTATTCCTAGCCCCATTTTATGGATGAAGACACAGAAGTTAAGGCACTTGCGCAAGGTCACAGAGGTAACAGGCAGCAGAGCCAGGATTTGAACCCAGGAAATCTGGCTCCAGTGTGTGATCTCAACCTCTGCACTGTAATGCCTGTAAGGACGTCGCTCACACTGAGCTTTCATTGTTTCAGGAGGGGTTTCGGGGGCTCTGTGCCCCATGATAGGCACGTGCTCAGTGTGATGATTATGTGTGTGTGTTTCTGGATAAGGGTTTCCAGATTTTCATCAGTGTCTCAAAGAGTGTCATGGTCTTCAAAGGATCGGAATCCCTGTGCTGTTTGCTTTTCTGGACTGAGCTCTCCAAGTCCAGGGCCTGTTCCCTGTGGGACCCCAGTGCCCGGCTCAGGCCTAGTGCAAAAAGGGTCTTTGAGAAAGGTCTGCCGGGCGGCTGACAGGTGCCCAAATGAGCATCGTCGGCCTCTCGCCGCAGCAGCTGGGTCTTTGTCCCATCCCAGGCCCCACAGTGACCCTAGGCAGTACTCGGGAGGCCAGGATTAGTTCTTCATCTCGCAGAAGAGGGGACGACATTAGTTCTGGGTACCCAAAGGTGTGGACATTGGAAGTGGCGCCATGCAAGAGCCTGGTTTTGAGTTCCAAAGCAGCCACCAACTGGTATTTGTGACTTTGAAGAGCATCATTTTCCATTTCTGGGCTTTAGTTCTTGCCTCAGCCACGTGTGCTGAGGATGAGTGGGGGTCTTTCCACTTAACTCATCAAGACACAGGGCAGGGAGGGGCATGCAGACGTGACTGAGGTGGGTGGGCCCTCTCCCTGCTGTCTCCAGGAACTCACAGTCTAAGACCTCAGGGTCTGCACACAGTGACCACTCGTTACGTGTGTATTAGTCAGCTGTTACTGAGATAACACTGCAAAACAAACAATCCCCCAAATCCAATAGCTTATAACAAGTGGCTATTTTTCTTGCTCATGGGTTTCTGTCTGTGAGTCAACTGGGGTGGCCCTGTTTCAGCCTAGGAGTTGGGTCAGGGTCTCCACGTGTCTGTCATTCTAGAGCCAGCTGTTACGCAGGGTAGATGGCAGAAGCAGGAGAGGCCAAGCCAGATCAGCAGGCACACGTAAAGCCCCCGGCTGGGTCGTGTCCGCTAGAATGTTCCAGTGGCCAACACAAGTCACATGGACAAATCCAACATCCATGAGACAGAGAAATATGCTCTGCCTACTTTGATGGGAAGTATTGCAAAGTCACCTGGCAAAAGGCATGGGCGTGCGATTCTGTCACAGGGAGGGAGTGAAGTATTAGGAACCACAGACGTGTGTCCAACGACCAGACGGGCCCCGGCGTGGCGGGAGCGGGCAGTGGGCTCCAGGCCCACGGTGGGCAACAACCTCACTAACCTCCTTCTCTGTTCCTCGGCAGGAGCTCAGTGAGTACAACGCCACAGCCATAAAAAGCCCCACCAACACGGTCACTGTGCAGGGCCTCAAAGCCGGCGCCATCTATGTCTTCCAGGTGCGGGCACGCACCGTGGCGGGCTATGGGCGCTACAGTGGCAAGATGTACTTCCAGACCATGACGGAAGGTGAGCAGAGTCCGACGGGCAAGAGCGGGCACTGACTCCACACGCAGAGCAAACTCCAGGGCCACCATTCCTGTGACGCGCCTTTGTGCAGCTGAGAAAGGCACCGCCTCGTCTAGATGCGGGACCTCCCTCCCTGCTGGCCTCAGACCTTTGTTCACCACACCAACTGCACAGCCGTATAGAGGGGACTTGTTTCTGTGGCCCAGAAAAGATGGGGGCTCCTCTGTTGCCATTGGTGTCAGCCAGGATTCTGGGGAGCTCAGCTCTAACTTGCAGAGCCATGCTGAGCAAGTCACTCTCATTCTGTGCTCCAAATTTTTCTCATCTATAAAAGGAAAACATCATATTCAATCTGAGAGAGTAAACATATTTTATCCATGCACAACTCCAAAGACTTGCAGTTGGATTGAGAAGAATTCTGAAGCCACATCTGAGTTCAGCAGGAAGAACTGCTGGGATGGATTAGTAATGTCTGCCCCAGGCAAGGGAATGGGAGTTTATGGCCCGTGTATGTTTCCCTCTCTGGGACTACATGGTCTCTAAGCACCATTCCTGCTCTAATAATCTTTGAGGAGAAGCATAGTTTAAGGAGTATAAGCTCTGAAGCCAGAGAGATGGGAGTTCCATTGCCGATTCAGCCCTAATTATGTGGACCTGAATAAGTCACCTTAAGTCACCTTACCTCTGTAACCCTCAGTTTTCTCATCCATAAATGGGGGGGGACAACAACAATCTCATTATCACTGTCATTAGCAAAACTCGTATACGATGAGGCACCTAGCACAGGGTTAGCAGCAGATCCCACGCGTAGTTAGCACTCACCAAATAGTAGTTATGTTATAGTTGTCATTGCTGTGGGTCTGGGAGCCTTTCACCAGCCAGCCAAGCTCCAGGGCAGCTTTACCTATGACCGGATTCCAGCATCCCTTCTTAGGTTAGCATCTGCGTCCAGCCACTGGCACGGGCCTTGGCCTTTATCTGGTTGAGCATTTCAGAGGCTCCTGAATTCTTGTCTCATCCCAGCAATCCTCCTTCGGGCTCCGCCGTCTCCTCCAGCACTCACCTGCTTTGTAAACTCTCCTTCTTCCTTGTGGCCAGCTGTTTCCACCTGTCTAAGTCCTTTTCCACGTTGGATGAGTGACGCTGACTGGGAACTGGGGGACTTTCCCCCCTTCTTTATCAATTCAACACACGTGTGCTGGGGCCCTGCCATTTGCCATACCGTGTGCCAGAGTTGACCTTGCCTCTGACCTCGGCAAGCTCCTGGTACGGTCAGGGAGCAGGTGAGAAGTGAAAGGAATGAAATTTAAAACGACGATGGTGTCGATGGCATTGAGAATGGACCAAGTGGTTTCCAAGAGCCAGGCCGATGCCAAGTGCGCCTGATGCACGATCTCATCTCCACCCCCTGCTTTGGGTCAGGCAGACCTGGGTTCAAGTGCTGGCTCTGGGCCAACTCCTAAGTGTGCATGACCTGTGGCAAATCACGACCTCACTAAGCTCAGTTTCCTCATCTGTAAATGAGGTGTGCATAGGAAGTACATCATGGGACTGTGCTGAGACTCAAACAGGATACGTAACGTACTTAGCTCAGTGATTGACACATGAAACAATAACAGTAATAGTTCATATTTATTGAGTGCTTGCTAGGTGCCAGGTGTTGTTTTAAGTGCTTTACACAGCAATCCTATGAGATGGGAACTAGTATTCTGCCCATTTTACAGATAAAGAAATTGAGGCACAGGGAGTTAAGAGTTTACGCAGACAGTAAATGACACCACCGGGACTCACATCCCGGGGGTCTGGCTCCAGTCTGCACTTGTACCTGCCTCTGTGTGTGTCAGCTATTGCCACTGTTGATTTTCGCACCAGCATGGAGATGTGGGTATTATTACGCCCATTTTATAGATGAGAAATTGAGGATTGGAGCAGTTCGTGGACTCGTCCAAGGTTACTTGTGAGTGAGTGACAGCCCAATCTCCGCACAGGCATGTGGCAGGTGCTCTGTCAGGGGCAGGAGTAGAGCCTGGGGATCCCAGGAGACCCAGCAGGACGTGGGGAGGTGGGGGCAGGTGTTAGGACTCTCAGAGCCGGGCTGAGGACACCCCGCTGTGCTCTCTCCCCAGCCGAGTACCAGACAAGCATCCAGGAGAAGCTGCCACTCATCATCGGCTCCTCGGCCGCTGGCCTGGTCTTCCTCATTGCTGTGGTTGTCATCGCCATCGTGTGTAACAGGTGGGTGGGGGCCCCAGGCCTGGCTGTCCACGGTGGGCTCTCTCCATCTGTTCAGCCATTCCTGAACAGTTAAGGGGACAACAGAGGCATTCCCACAGGCGTCAGGGGCAGGGAGAGACTCGGATCATGTGGCCTCCCACTGCCTAAACAGTCCCCCCTTTGGGTTAGGCTTTGCCCCTGACAAGCCCCCTGTCCCAAAGGGTGTCACTGAGACACTAACACCCAGCATGAAGGTGTGTCTCAGAACAGTGGACAAGGAGGACTGCAGGGTGCTGGGAGCTTAGGGGCTGGCCGAAGGGCAGCACAGAGCACCCCGCTTTCTGTACGAGTTCAAGCCCCCTGGCTGAGCTGCTGGTAAGGTGGGGAGGACTTAGGAGGAGTGGGGAAAGGCCCCCCAAGTGGCCTGCACAGCACAAGCAAAGGCAGGACGGGGACCAGTTCGCTGACTTCCGCTGGGCACAATGCAAACAGAGACTCTTCTTCCTTACTGAGCTCCCCACTCAGACCAGAGCAGAAGGCCCGATGGACAGAAGCCCCTGGCGCTTCCCGGCCAGAGCCACCGCCGGAACCTAACTGTGCTCCTTGAAAGGGGTGTGGCTGGAGAGGGGAGGGGGCAAGAGTGAGCCTGGACTCGAGGCAGGACAGGTGGGAAGGGTCGGGTGGGGCCAGAAGGGGCAGGCAGGGAGCCCTCTGGAAGGGGCGTGGCTTCCAGGGTCTGCCCACTCTCTCCCTATCACCTACTGTGGCTCCCAGCTCCCTGGGCGCCTCCAGGTGGCTCCAGCCCTTTGCTCTTGTTCCAGAAGACGGGGGTTTGAGCGTGCCGACTCGGAGTACACGGACAAGCTGCAGCATTACACCAGTGGCCACAGTATGTACACACCCCAGCGGAGCTGGCTCCTGTGGGCCCCTCCCTGTCAGTTCCCCAGGACCTCCCAGAACCTTCTCTCACCCCCTCCTCCCATGCTGCAGCCAGACTGAAATAAGCCAGGCTCACCCCACCCCCACCACTCACCCTCCCCTCCACCCCCGGCTTTCGGCCCCCAGCTGTGCGTGCACAGACCCCTCTGGCCAGGCTGCCTGTGACAGCATTTCCTCTCTCTGCCACTGTAGCGGGGCCACTGTGGCCCTGGAACTGTGTCTGACATTTGCCACTGCCTCCCTGGCACCAGCACAGTACCCGGCGTGTAGTAGGCACTAGATACACATTTGCAGAGTAATGAATTGAATTAATAAATGAATTGAATTGAACAAATGAATGAGACGATGAGGACCCCAGGCTCTGGCCAGGAGGTGCGAGGGAAAGACAGCAGGAGCCTTCCTCCCTCCCTTCCTCTCACTCCACGACCCCAGCTCCTTCCCCCGTTCCTCCCAGGGGACTCCGCTGGTGGCCACTTGCCCCCCACCCAGTGCCCCACTTCCCTACCGTGCCATCCTGGGTCAGGCCAGGGCTGGGAGTGTACGTGCCACAAACACCCCCAAAAGCAGGAGCCCCTCCTGAAGGGCCAGAGGGAGAAGTAGATCGCAGGTTCCTCTCTCCGCTTGACCTTGGCTGAACCAGCGACCTTACTCCGGCTGATCCGGCAGAAAGGAATTCGGAACGGTCCAACATAGGTTCTCAAACTGCACTCAGTGGGACACCTCAGGGGTTCCTCAGGTGGCTGCCTCCAGGCAAGGAAGGCTATCGTCATATCCCTGCAATTGTCACTCCTCTGTTGTGGGCCTACTATGCGTGCCAGGCCCTGTTCTAGGTGCTGGGGATGCCTGAGTCAACAGACCAAATGTCCCGGCCTTTGAAGAACTTAGTTGGGGGATCAGGGAATAAAAAAATACATGTCACAAATGCATAAAGCATGTGGCATGTTGGAAGATGAAAGTGCCGTGGGGAAGGGCACAGTGAAACAGGCAATGGATTTGGAGTTGTGGGGGTCGGGGTTGCGTTTTTAAATAGAGCAGTTGGGGCTGGCCTCGTGGGGGGGCGTTATCTGAACAAAGAGACAAAGGAGATGAGGGAGTCAGCTGCTTGGAGGTATCTGAGGGAAGAGCATTCCAGGCAGGCGGAACAGCCGGTGCAAAGGCCCTGAGGCTGGAGGAGGCTGCAGCATGCCTGGCGGGTTTCAGGAACAGCAAAGGGGCCAGTGTGACTGGAACGCAGTGAACAGGGAAGTGGGGGAGGTGTGAGGGGGCCCAACCTGCAGATTCCTGCCAGCCTTGGCCGGGCTTTGGCTCTTCCTCAAGTGAAATGGGGAGCTGCCAGCAGGTTCTGGGCAGAGACCGACGTGCTCTGAGTTACAGTCTTGCAGCACTTCTCTGGCTGCTGTATGGAAAACAGACCGAAGGGGCTGACGCAGGAAGCCCAGTGAAGTAGCTGTCGGAATAATCCAGGGAATATGTGACAGTGACCAGACCCAGTGGCAGCAGTGGAGATGGTGGGAAGCATTGGATTCTGACATATTTTGAGGATAGAGCTACTAGATTTGCTGCAGGATTGGATGTGGGGTATGCAAAATAGAGCAGGGTCATGGAGTTCTGGATATTAAGCGTCTGGGTTAAACTTGCTCTGAAGCAAAATTTCCTGGGTTTAAAAATACTTTCGGACATACATGCAAAAATAATTAAACCGTTAAAATTTCTAGAAGATAATTTAGGTAACTTATTTAATATGGAAATGGAAAAGGACTTTCTAAGCATAAAAGCAATGGAAAGTTCGGGAGAAAAAGGTGGACACATTTAACTACACCAAAATAAAAATCACCTGTAGGTTAAAAATAAAAGGCATAAATCATGTCCCTTCCTCCTGCTCCCCAAGTAATAAAATCACGATCGTGCATATGGCTAGATATGCTGAGTACATTCTATGTGCCAAGAATCGTCTTCATGCTTTATGTGTATTTATGCATTTAACTCTTATACTTTCCCACTTCGAGTATGGGGAAACTGAGGCACGGAGGTTGCACAGCTGCTCAGGAAGGAGCTGGGGTGTGAACCCGGCTGTCCGGCCCCAGAGCGCACACTGTCAGCCACCCTGTGCTGTCTACATTCCACTGAGCTGGAACAGGATGGGCTCACGTGCTCCGTCACCTGGAGCCCATTGGGAGCATTGTTATTTGGAGCGTGGGTCAGTAATAAGAAAATAGGTGAGATTTATTTTAAAAACAAACCCCAGGATTTGTTCATAGATCAACACATTTTAAAGCCTAAGTTCCCACTCCCTGCATCCTGAGCTGCAGCATTAGATCTGAGCAGGGCTTTGTTCTTTTCAAAGCGCTGCCAGCCCTGTGCACCACCCAGCACCCCTGCGTGGCCAAGACAGAGGAGGAAGCTGAGGCCCAGAGACGTGTGTGACTGGCTTGGAGTCACCCACATGGTCACATGTGTTCCGTTGCTCAGCAGGTGCTGAGGGAGTCCCACGGTCTTTGGTGCCTGGATGGAGAGCCAGAGGCACTGACCTGGTTTCTCATCCCTGCTCTGCCACTGGCCAGCTGGATGACCTCAGGGAAGTCATCAAACCTCTGAGCCTTGGCATCTTTATGTGGGAAGTAGGGAGAATGATACTTCTTTCACAGGGTTGTGAGGATTAAATGAATTAAGGGATATTCGAGTGCTTTGTAATAATGATATTTAATAATAGACAGCTCTTCTTTGCAACAGGGAACAATTATTCAGTGCTTTCTATTTGCCAACTGCTGTACTAAACCCTTGAACAAGATACATTCACTTAACCCTTACAATCCCCTTATGAGATAGGTACTGTATATTATACCCATTTGGTGGGTGAGAAAAGTGAGGCACAGAGGTTGAGTAACCTGCCCAAGGGCACACAGCTGGATCACACAGTGGTCGATCCTGGATTCAAACTCACAAAGCAGCTTATTAGTGAGCATTAGCAGCGAGAGAACCAGAATTCAAACTCGGGACTCTGCACACTTGGGTCCTCTTGGCCTCATCGTGAATTTCCCCTGTGAGTTCAGGACAACAGTCAGTGGCTCTGACGGGCATAAATCATCCAAGCAACAGCCTGGTATTCCTGTAAACTCAGCCTGCAGAGGTCCCTGTCCAACCTCAGTTCAGCAAATGCGTCCTGGGAGCCAGGCCCTGCATGAAGCTCTGGCCAGGAGGAGCTCAGCTTCTGTCCTGGGAGACAGATGGGGGAAGGGCCCAGAAGAAACTACAGCCTGGTGGTTACAAGGGAAGACTCTGCAGCTGGCCTGGGTTCAAACCCCACTTCTGCCATTCTGAGCTGGGTTCATGTCCCCATGGATGGGTCATGCAACATTTCTTATGCCACAGTTTCCTCATCTGAAAAATGCAGGTAATATTGGGTTGTACCCAATGAAATTGCTATTTTTGTAGGTCAGAAACAAGTATTGACAATTTCATGAGGTTCAGCCTGATCATAGCACTTACCTAGTAGGCTTGTTAGGAGGAGTAATTGGATCAAAAACTATAAAGCACCTAGAACAGGGCCTGGTACCTAGTGAATCCACACTGAACATACATTCAGTAAGTGTTAATTAAGCATCTACTATATACCACCTTCACGTATGTACTCCAGAGCCAACATTCTAGAGCAAGGGCTCATAACTTGGGGCTTACAGACCTATAGAACTTCCAAGGGCCTGTGAACACCCCAAAATTACGTGTGGAATACTTTCCCAAGGAACAGATATGTAGCTTTCATCAAATTCTCAAAGGCATTCATGACCCAAAACAGGTGGAAAGAGAGAGGGAAAGCACATAAATGAGTGATGCTATTATTCATTCACTAAGCATTTATTGAGCACCCACTGTATGCCAGTTCCTGGGATTCAGCATGAACAAGACAGACCCGGCCTCTGTCCTCCTAAGGGAGGAGATAAAGCAAGCCCGCACGGGCTGCAGAGTGTTCCAGAAAGGAGCAGCAGGGGGCTGCAGGCAGGCATATCTGGGAGACCCAGTACAAGGTGGGAAAGCCACACCAACCATCAGGGCTGTAAGAGTGGGGACAGGGCTACAGGAGCCTGAAAAGGGCACAGGTCTCCACTGGAGGAATCCAGGCAGGCTTCACAGAGGAGATGGCCTTTGATCTGGTCACAAAGAGGAAGAGGAGAGGTTGCTGCAAATGGAGAGAACAACATGAACAAAAGCACAAAGGCAAGAAAAGTGTGTCTGGAACCCCTAGGTAAATAAGTCCTTTTAGCTGAAGTGTAGAGGGCAGGGAGCTGGACATAGGGCCAGTCCCGGGGAGCTGGGAATGCGAGGCGGAGGCACTTGCCTTTGTCCTGTAAGTGACGAAGAGCCCAACTGAGCAGTGCTCCTGGCCACGGCTTAGGGATGGCAACTAACTAGTTGGCAGCAGAAGTGATCAAGGAGGCTTTGAGCTCCTGCTGCGCTTCCCCCTACCTCCCCATCAACCCATTCCTGCCCTCCCAACCTGGCTGGCCGGCCAGAAGGGGCCTCCCCCAGTTCTGTTGGGGCTGAAAGCCAGGCGCCAAGAACCACGGGCCATGCATTGAGTCTGCGCAAGAGCATCCCCGGGGAGCGGATCCTCCAGCTCTGAGGTTACTGACTTAGGGAAGGAGGTAGTCAAGGCCGAATACTCCAGGAGGAGACACGGACCAGATCCTGGTTGTATTTCATCCAGTAGGCAGTGAGCATAGCAATTAAGAATACTGGCCCTGGGCTCAAGTCTGACAGACCTGGGTTCAAACCCTGGCTGTGCCATTTGCTAGCTGTGTGGCTTTGGCCAGATGACTTAGCCTCTCTGAGCCGCAGTTTCCTTATATGTAAAATGGAAATAATTTCCCTTTTCTCTAAGAGTTGTGGGGCAGAGGAGATGAGATAAAGCATGTAGGAGCCTGGCATAATGTTGGGCACAGACAAAGGGCTCAGTAAGTGACAGCTGATGCTGCTATTATTCTCTCTGCCATCTGGATTCTGCTCAGCTCTACAGACACCGAGTATCTGTCGTGTGTAGAGCTTTATGCAGTGTGCCAGGGAGGGAGAAAGGAGAAAAGATCATGCACCCACCCCCTCCTCCAGGAACTCAGTCTTGCATGGTGCTTCATAACCTCTTTGGGGGTCTCAGACTCCTGGGAGACTGCTGAAAGTTTTGGAGCCTGTGGCCAGAAAAACAATCATTTCTACGTGTGTATATGCATAAAATTTTAAGATAGAAAAATCCAGATGTCTATACACAGGGATGGATTTTTAAGAACTTTTATTTTTGACAATATTTATTTCCATAATTTTTTTTATTTAGAAGGAGCATGAATGACTTTTTGAGTCCAGAAAAGCAATAATATCAAATGCATCCCATTTCAGGAGGTTACCAGACCTCCCAAAACCCATCCCGGAAATGCCAAATTGGCTCATAGACCCAAATTAAGAACCCATGACCTAAAGGGCTAGACAAACACCCACACAAATAATCCCAAATAAAGCTGATGTGTTAGAGCAGCACTTGGCAAAGTTTTCTATAGGGGGCCAGATCGTAAATATTTTAGGCCTCCTGGGTCTCTGTTGTAACTACTCAGCTGTGCTGTTGTAGCATGAAAACAGCCATAGGCAAAGGAGTGAGCATGGTGTGTTCCAGTAAAACTTTATTTATGAAACAGGCAGTAGGCCAATTTGCCAGCCCCTGTGTTAGGGGCTCCAACTCCTAGATCCCCAGAATGTCTGACATAGAGGCTGAGAGTGATCAACTCACATGTCCAAGGTCACACAGCTGAGCAGGGTTGATGGCCCCAACCCTGCCAAGCTTTATGGTGACTCAGGGATTCCTGTTCCCAACTCCTAGAGCTGCTGCCTCCAAAGTCACAGCTCCTGGAGCAGAGGGAGAATGTGAGCAGGGGCCTGGAGAAGCCGGGAAAAGGCCTGGGCGGTGGAAGACCCATTATCCATCCAGAGGGAGGAATATGTCTGGGTTCCGTTCCTTCAAAGTGTTTTGCTGATTCAGTGCCAGGTCAGAATTGAGTTTTTGACACCCAGGTTGCCTTCTCCTCTTTCTGCGTCAAAAGATAAAAACCTACATCAGGTTAGGAATCAATTTAATCTGCCCCATGTCTAGCCTCGTGCTGATCACCAGGGAACCAGGGACCAGAAAGGGTTAAGACTTGCCAAGTGGGGGACTTGGGAGGGACCCCAGGAGCCACGGGTCCTCAGCCCCTGTGAGTGAAATGGCCCCTCAGGCTCTGGGGCCTGTCTGAGAGGGCTGGGTCGCCAGGAAGGGCTCCTCTGGGAGGGGAGGCGTGAATTAGGCCTGGAGAGACAGGAGGAGATCTCCTTGGCTGGACCCCAAGAACAACATGGTCCGTTGCCTGCTCTGTCCTCTCTTGGTTATTTACTTCCAGTTCTCTCTCGTCCTTTTCGCCTTCGTCTTCCTTTACTTTGCACCCCTCGATTCTCTACCACGAGAGCGGAAAACCTATCGACCCTTTCACCCTTCTATGCCCACGCCCATAACAGACGTGGTCTCTCTACTGCCCAGAAAGCCATTACCAACAGTTAGAGCTGGGACAAAAGCCAGAACCCATTTGCCACCCTGCTGGCCTCTCTGTCCCCCTCTCGCATCTACTCGGCTCAGTGAGGCCCAGAGAGGTCAAGTCACCTGCGCAGTTCCTTGTGGGGGCCACGTGGGAGTGGATGGCCCTCCATGGAGGGACTGGCTCCCGCTTTTCCATTTGTGTGCATCTTGAGTCCATCAGTGACCAAGCCTGGTCTTGTCCCCTAGTGACCCCAGGCATGAAGATCTACATTGACCCTTTCACCTACGAGGACCCCAATGAGGCAGTGCGGGAGTTTGCCAAGGAAATTGACATCTCCTGTGTCAAGATTGAGCAGGTGATTGGAGCAGGTAGGTGGCTGGTACCCTCATAGATTCCATGGCCTCAGCCATGGGTGGAGAGACCACCCCAGTGTGTATTCCTGGGGCAGAGGGTAGGATGTGGGAGAGGGGCCTCAAAGGACCCTTCCAGGCCTGAAGGCTCAGAATGCCCAAGGAAGAAGGGCCCCCAAAGGTCACCTCACCAACAGAAGAGGAAACTGAGGCATGGGGCTGGAAAGGGGCTTGCATAGCAAGTCAGAGATGGAGCTGGGTCTGGAGCCCAGTTCTCTGGACTCAGTCCAGTGCTTTTCCTTCTTCCTGTCATTGATGCCAGGGGCCCGTCCCCATCTCCCTGGGTTCCCCTGCATCCTCTCCCCCATTCCCAGACAGATACCATGGGGCAACCCTGAAGAATTCAGTAATACTCTATTCTCCCAAAGGTGGCTGGGACTTTTCTAGCCCCCACATTCTCAAAGGGGTTCTATGTCTGTGAGGATGAGTTGATCCTTGAGGAGAAAGCACCTGTAGGCCCCAGGAATGGAAGTGACAGGGAACAGGGAGGTGGCACTTCCACCTAGCAAGTGACATTCTGCCTCTCTTGGTGTATCTGTCCCAGGGGAGTTTGGTGAGGTGTGCAGTGGCCACCTGAAGCTGCCAGGCAAGAGAGAGATCTTCGTGGCCATCAAGACGCTCAAGTCGGGCTACACCGAGAAGCAGCGGCGGGACTTCCTGAGCGAGGCCTCCATTATGGGCCAGTTCGACCACCCCAACGTCATTCACCTGGAGGGTGTTGTCACCAAGAGCACACCTGTGATGATCATCACTGAGTTCATGGAGAATGGCTCCCTGGACTCCTTCCTCCGGGTAGGGGAAGCCAAGAGTGCCAGGGGCCCATAAGTGGGGCAGGAAAAGGAATTGGGGACATATTTTCATACTGTCAGAGCCTGAAGGGGTCTTGGGAAGGGAATGGCTTACAAGCTGTCACTTGCCATTCCCTTACCCATGGCAGGCATTGCTAATCAATCCTAGCACTCTCTTCAACTAAGCCCAGAAGCAATCTCAGAATCCTTCCCAATATGGCTCCCCAGGAAGCCACACCAGTCAGTCAGAGTTGGCACCCAACCTGAAATCGGTTTCCATCCATGCCCTTAGGCAGCCTTCTCATTATGCGCAGGAGAAAACAGGCTGAAAGAGAGGTAGGGTTTGCCCAGGGTCACCTAGAGGATCGAGGTGAGAGCTTGGATTGGAACCAGGTGTCTTGACCCCTCATTGGGAGTTTTTGCCAGATTTTGGACTTCTGCAGAGCTGTACAGGCTGTTGGGGGAGGAGTTCAGGGCACTAGGCTAACAGAGGAAAGTTTCAAGGCCACCCCCAGGAGATCACAGTCAACCAGCTAGACAAAGAGCTTTGGACTGTCAGAAGCAGGCCATTGAACTGGCTGCTATTCAGTAAAAGTACCTACTGTGTGCCATGTACCTTCTTGTTTAACTCTGAACAGCCGTGGGAGGTGGGTATTACTTATCCCCATTTAACACACAGATGAGGAAACAGACTCAGAGAGGTAGATCTCATGTCCCAGGTTACGTAGCTAGGAAGGGGCAGAGCCAGAGTCAAACCAGGTGTGTCTTCTTCAAGGCCCATGTTATCTCCACCATCCTGACGGTGGCCTCTCCAAGGTGCCCGGGCATCTGAATCCTTCCCAAAGGGAGCCCAAACCCAGGTTGGCAGGATCCTGCTCTGGTTCCCCATCGCGAGGGTGATCCAGGGCTCTGGTGCCTGCTCTCCTGTTTACTCTGTGTTTTCTCCACTTCTCCCCAAGCAAAACGACGGGCAGTTCACAGTCATCCAGCTGGTGGGCATGTTACGGGGCATCGCGGCCGGTATGAAGTACCTGGCAGACATGAACTACGTGCACCGTGACCTGGCTGCCCGCAACATCCTCGTCAACAGCAACCTGGTCTGCAAGGTGTCTGACTTCGGGCTGTCACGCTTTCTGGAGGATGATACCTCAGACCCCACCTACACCAGTGCCCTGGTAAGATGGAGGCAGGGACCACAGGAGTCGTAGCGTTAGAGAAAAGGGCATAAATGTCCATCTCTCCCTCCAGTACACTGTCACTGACCCCTGCTCATGCCAAGCACCATGCTGGGCCCTGGAGACACAGAGAGACATCCTGCCCTCTCGGAGTTCCCAGGCTGGTGGGGAACATGGGAGTACAGGAGTGATGGGGCAATGAGCCGGGGCAGCCAGCCTTGGAGGCAGAAGGCGGCCCGCCAGAGTGGGTGATATCTGAGCCGAGAGCCGAAAGGCCAGTAAAATTGTCTCAGAGGCCGTGTTCTCGGGGCAGGTCCTGGGCCTGGAATTCGGGCTGTAAGGGGAAGACAGTGAGCACCGGTGCTGGAGAGGTGGGCAGGGCCAGATCTTTGAGGCCCTTGAACGCCCGAACTTACTCCTGAAAACAGATAGGGTTGTTGAAGGGTTTTAAATGGAAAGAAATGAGACACAGTCCCTGCCCTCAAAGAGTTCAGAGCCGCCGCTCAGGGGTAAGGAGCCTGTGACCTTCTAGATCCTTGAGTGTGGCCTTTTGACTGAATCCAAATTTTAGAAATCAAATCTTTCTATTAAAAGGGTTGCAGCAGAGAAAGATGAAGCTTTTCTTGCCCCCTTGGTGCTTTAAAAAAAACAAACTTGAAATCAGAAGGCCACAGGTTCCCCACAGGCAATTAATTTCAGTGCTGTGCTGTGTGAGACCGGCCTCCTTGCTGGGGAGGCATGAGGCACAGATGTGGGAGTAAGGAGAGGGAACAATGCTCTGGGAGCTAGGGAAGGGCTTTAAGGATGAGAAGGAGGTTTCCAGGTGGCGGAGTGGGAAAAGGCACTTGAAGCGGAGGGCACAGCATGTGCAAATGCCCAGTGGTCTGAAGCAGCACAGTGAGTTTGGAAAACAATGAGGTGCGTCATGAGATTGGCACAGCACAGGGCCCAGAGCGGGGAGTATTGAGAGAAGAGGCCAGGCAGGTCAGCCTCCTACCCATAAACCCTCCCCTCTTCCCCCCAGGGGGGGAAGATCCCCATCCGTTGGACAGCCCCGGAAGCCATCCAGTACCGGAAGTTCACCTCAGCCAGCGATGTGTGGAGCTACGGCATCGTCATGTGGGAGGTGATGTCCTACGGGGAGCGGCCCTACTGGGACATGACCAACCAGGACGTAAGTCTCCAAGGGGGTGAGCCAGCCAGCTGGGGGAGGGGAAGAGGGGGAGGGGGACTTTTGGCCTTGTGCCAGTCTCCCAGGGTGAGGGAGATAGGCCTCTGAGATCGAGAGTCTGGCTGCCAGGGCAGCTCCCAGCCTGATGGTGGCTGATTCAGATGTCTGCACAGGACCCCAGACTCTCCCAAGGGAAAGAGGAAAGGCCACCTGCCCACAAATCAGCAAATCTCCAGGATGCATGTACCTCATGGCCAGCCCTAAATGAGACCGTGTCCGCTTAGGTGTTTGCCACCTAATTGAGGGGACAAGACAACTATTCAAGGAACCAGATGTAGTTATCAGGACTTTTTATGATCAGGTGCTAAATTGGAGAAGGCAGAGGTCTACCTGTAGACATCGAGGCACAGGCACCCAGGAAGTATCCGCAGAACAGGTGGGGCTCACATGGCAGAAGGACTTGGAGACGTGAGGGCCTCTGGTCGGAAGGACAGGCTGTGCAAAGGCTGTGCCCAGAGGTGGGATAATGAGGGGTCATGTCGGAGAGTGTTTCAAAGTCAACCCAAGGGATTTCCGTTAGCAAAAACACAGACAGGAAGGACTCGAAGAAGCTTCTTGAACAGGGAGAGTGGCCCACAGTCGAGGCTTGGAGGATGAATCTGAATCTGGCCATGTCGGCAGGACAGATTAGAGAGGCATGTGCAAGCTCCTTTCCCGCAGAGGAACGGGTGGGGCTGGTGGGAAGGGACTGCGGGGCCTGACAGGGGAGGTACCTCTTACCCCGAGCTGTAAATGGCATTGAAATCGCGAATGTGACCACCTGGGGTCAAGCAGGGGCCAGAGAGGGGAGTCCTCAGGGCCATCAAAGCCAGGAGGGGTTCACAGATGGGAAAGGGCTGGTGGAGCAGGGCGCAGGGGGGTCAGCCTGGTGTACCCTGGGCAGAGGCTACCTCAGGGCACTCAATTTCCTAAGATTAGCAGAGGGTGGGGCAGGAACCCCGCAGCTAGGCCAGACTAAGGCTATAGATGGTGGAAACCCAGGTCCGAGCCATCCCCACGGCTGCGTCCAGGAAGGGCAGGTGGTTGCCACAGCAACCAAATAGGTCAGGCCCGCCATACACTGGGGGCAAGATGGGCCTGGCAGGGGGCAGATGCCCTCAGCCCAGCCACCCAACCCCACTCCGCCCCTACGTTGTCCCCAGGTAATCAACGCTATCGAGCAGGACTATCGGCTGCCGCCGCCCATGGACTGCCCGAGCGCCCTGCACCAGCTCATGCTGGACTGCTGGCAGAAGGACCGCAACCACCGGCCCAAGTTTGGCCAGATAGTCAACACGCTGGACAAGATGATCCGCAACCCCAACAGCCTCAAAGCCATGGCGCCCCTCTCCTCTGGGTATGGCCCTGCTCCTCCTACCTGTCGGCCCCGCCCAAGCCCCGCCCCTCTTCTCTGGATACGGCCCCGCCCCTCCTACCTGTTGGTCCCGCCCCCTCCCCTGTAGGCCCCGCCCGTCTCCTCGGTATCGGCCCGCCCTCTCCTCTGTGTACGGCCCCGCCCCCTCCTACCTGTTGGCCCCGCCCGGCCTCGCCCCTTCCCTCCGCGTCAGCCCTGCCCTCGCCCTTCAGCTACCCGCCTCCGCCCAGCCGGCCCTTCCCTTTTCCCGCCAGAGCTGTCCCTGCTTCCGGCAGATGCTCCTCTCCACCGTAGCCCGGGATGGGAATGGACAGGACTAGTGTTTGTTGGGTATCTGCCTTGCCTTGGGGGTGCAGGGGAGTGCGGCACACAGACTGTCCCGAGGAGGAGAAGGACACACACCCTGCAGGTGGCAGAGAAAGCACCTTTTAAAGCGTGGTCAGAGAGGACAGCATTTAAGAAATATTACCAAAGGATCCAGAGTCTCAGCTGGTGGATAGATTTACTCCCTAGCTACCCTCACTCTCAAGCCTGAACCCTCTAACTTCCATTTCCATCTTCATCACACACACACACTTGCACAAATACAGCCCTACACACCCAGATGAACACAGTTCAACACAAGTGCTCATACTTGCTCACACATGGATACACATACAGTCTCGGGCTCTCACATATACACACGTGCACAGGCACCTGCACACACAGCCCCATTCAGAAGTTAGTACCCATCACACACCCATATGTGCCCCCACATTGGGTCAGTGCCCCATGCCCAAGAGATGCGTTCAGCCTGAGGGGCATCAGCTCAGGTACCCCCGTGCTGCCCTTCTCCCCGAGGCCCCAGGGCAGCTCCTCCAGACTGCAGCTCACCACTGCCTTCCTTGGGGGGCTGTCACAGGTCACACCCTGGCATTGCACACGCTCACTCTCCAGGACCCACAGTCCCACAGGGTTTCTGAGGGCCATCCAGCCAGGTGTCCTCAGGATAGGGCTGACTGTGGCCAGAGACTCCGTGGGCCAAAGTCCTTCCTCCACCAAGTTCTTGTGGTCAGGAGATCTTCATGCTGGCCTCTGCCTGTCACTCCTCACTGTGACCCTGCGTCAGCCACTCCGGGGTCTCCGGATAAAGTCACTCGGGGCTTTTAACCTCGTGAGAGTCATTTCACTGCTTGCCAGCCAGGAAGTCATTCCCACAGCACCACCAGCCTGAGCTGGACTTTGGAGATGCCCAAGATCAGCCTCCTGTAGCACAAACCAGGGCAGAGAAGGACGGAGCATGGCACTGGGGGATGCAACAATGAATAATTAGCGCAGTTAGTCCAGCTGAAATCCCACCTCTTGAAAATAAGAAACATGACAAGTGTCTTCCCCTCCACGCTCCTGCAGGCCTGCCTCTCAGCAACCCCTGAAAGGGCCTTCCCTAGACCTCCCTCCCGGGTGGCCGCAGCTGTGAGACCTGCACACACACACACTCTGGCATACTCACACACATAGGCATGCAGGTCCACACAGGCTCAAACTCATGTATGCACTCAGGCAGGGTGCATATGCACACCTAGCATACCCATGCATGTGCCTACCTACACACTTCCTGCAAGCATGCGCCCTGACCATCTCTGTCACCCCCGGGCCCCACCAGCATTAACCTGCCGCTGCTGGACCGCACGATCCCCGACTATACCAGCTTCAACACGGTGGACGAGTGGCTGGAGGCCATAAAGATGGGGCAGTACAAGGAGAGCTTCGCCAACGCTGGCTTCACCTCCTTCGACGTCGTGTCTCAGATGATGATGGAGTAAGTGCCCCCTCCCAACCCACCCCACCAGCCAAGTGGGGCGCTCTGGAGGGTGAGAAACAGTGTCCCAGTGGGGATGTAGGGGACCAAGGGGTAGGATGGGCAACTTTGGAGTCACGTCTAGACTGACACCCGGGTCTGCCTGCCACCTGCTGGCTGTGTGACCTTGGGCAAATCAACCTCAGTTTTCTCATCTGTAAACTGAGGGCTAGTAGGAAGGTTGAAGGAGATATAAAGGAAGTGGGTACTTAGTAAATGCAAGTTGTAGCAGGGGAGAGAAGGGCATCTCGGTGCCCTGACTCCCAGTCCCAAGTGCTCTCCACCTCACCACAGTCACGCGCTCCAGCTTTGGCCACCCACCCACTCCCCATCCCAGCACCCCCTCCCTCACTACCTTCAGCACAAACCCCCTGGGGAAGCCCAGGCAGCTCTCAACCAGGTACAGAGCTCCCCTGACCCCCGCATTTCCCTAACACACATGCTTCTCTCCCAAAGGGACATTCTCCGGGTTGGGGTCACTTTGGCTGGACACCAGAAAAAAATCCTGAACAGTATCCAGGTGATGCGGGCACAGATGAACCAGATTCAGTCTGTGGAGGTTTGACACTCACCTGCCTCGGCTCACCTCTTCCTCCAGGCCCCGCCCCCTCCGTCCCCCACGCCGGCCCTCCTGGTGCTCGGCCACCGCAGGGTCAGCCACCTGCCAGGAGGCCACGGGCAACAGGAAGAACCAAGCAGCGCTCCAGCCACGAGACGTCACCAAGAACACATGTGACTCAAACGACGGAAAAAAAGGGAATTGGGAAAAAAGAAATTCAATCCTGGGAGGGGGTGGGAATACAAGGAATCATTTTTCAAGAGGATTCTCATAAGGAAAGCGATGACCGTTCTTGGGGGGAAAAGAAAGGGCTTGGGAGATCGTGCGATTCGTCCACTCAGAGACCAAAAGCAGTTTCTCTCCAACTCCCTCTGGGAAGGTGACCTGGCTAGAGCCAAGAAACACTTTCAGGAAGACAAATGTGAAGGGGAGAGATGGGGCCGCCCTTCTCTCCTGTCCCTGGCTGCTCCTCGAGGCCTCGATCCACAGCCAAGCGCCAGGCGGATGGGGCAGGCGGACAGGCAGCCCCGGGAACCCCTCTGGGAAAATCCATTCCTGCTGCCACTGGGCAAACAGAAGCATTTTTCTGTCTTTGGAGCATATTTTAGAAACTCCAATGAAAGAGACTGTTTCTCCTGTCGGCTCATGGGGATGAAAAGGGGCTTTTATCCTCCTGGTCAGGGAGAACACGGGGACACCAGAAAGGCCAGCCTTGCTGAGGATGGCCCCCTGGGTCTGCAGCTTCACGTACATATCACGCGCACAGCCCGGCGGCCCCAACCCGCCCGGCGCCCGCTCCCGCCAGCCCCACCTCGAGGGCTGATGCTGCAGGGACTGCCGTCAGCTACGACTGCCACTGAGAAGGGTTGATCCTGCATCTGGGTTTGTTTACAGCAATTCGAGAACTCGGGGTATTTTGGTCAGGGGTGGTTTTGGTTTGGGGGGTTTGTTTGTTGGGTTTTTTTTTTTTATGACAATGAAGTGACACTTTGACATTTCCTACCTTTTGAGGACTTGATCCTTCTCCAGGAAGAAGGTGCTTTCTGCTTATTGACTTAGGCAATACACCAAGGGCGAGATTTTATATGCACATTTCTGGATTTTTTATATGGTTTTCATTGACACCCTTCCCTCCTCCCACCTGCCACCAGGCCTCACCAAAGCCAACTGCCACGGGGCCATCTGGGCCCTTCAGAGACTTGAGTGAGATTTGGGTGGTCAGGGGGAGGTGCATCCCACTCCAGGACTGTTTATGAAAGTGACACATTGCCGAGGAAGTGGGCCCTGAGGCTGCAGGGCTGGAAGTCCTCGCCCACTTCCTCACTCTCCTGCCCCGCTCAATCTAGTACTTTCCAGGCAAATAGGCCCCTTTGGGGTTCCTGCGTGCCCTCAGATGGCCAAACCTCTGGGAGCCTAACCCAGGCTGCACTGGAGGCCAGGACCCGGATCATTCACTGTGATATCCCAGCCCTCCAGAGGGTGCCCCCAGAGACGTGGGCGGGCATGCTCCTTCCTTCCCCAGGGAGAGAGCGTGTGATTTCTCTCCCACCTCCTTCCCTCCACCAGAACTTCGCCAGGTCTGAAGGTCTTGGCCATGGGGAGACCATCCGCCGGGAGGTCTGGCCTCAGACTCCCTCCTGTGAGCAAACGCAGGCACCTGAGCAGAACAATCGGTTAGTGAATTGAATGGAAATAAACGCTTTAGTTATAAAACAACCCTGTTCTCTGTAAGTTCCAAGACAGACCCCGGCACCCTTGGGACGTGCCGAGTGACCTGTAACGCTCTTCCACGTGACCCTTCCTCCTTCAGGATTCTAGAAGGCTCAGGGCACATGGAGGACGACGGCTCCATGTGGCCTTTCCGGCTCTGGCTTGTCAAAAGCACAGGAAACAGAAGAAGCAAATCTGAAGTGGCTCAGAACTCGGCGGCGGATGCCCTGGGACTCAGGGTGAGCCACTGCCGGTACCTCAGGAGCAGGGAGTCCCAGGGGTGCACTCAGCACACCTGGGCCAGAGGAAGGGGGTCCCTGCACCAGGTGAGCTGTGATGGTGGGGTGTGAGGATCCCAGGGTGCCCAGGGGCCTCCGGTCAGAGCACAGGTCTGATCGCCTTTTCCAGGCCAGCTCTGATTTTCTCCATGCAGACAGGCTCCTACTTGCACGTGAAATCAGAACTTTCCATGCGGCAGGGGCAGGCAGGGGCTGTGCATATCAAGTCTGGCTGAAGAGGGGAACCAGGGGCGCCGCCCCACGGGACCCTTCCCTTTGTCCACGGAGCCTCTTTGAGGACACTGACCGGTGGGAAAGGTTCAGGCTGCAGGCAGCCAGCTAGTGGCACCACGGTCTGAGCGAGCGTCCTGCAGGGACCAGCCTGTCCTCTGTCGCTCACCTGCTCCGAGAGCCTGAGAGGCAGAGGGAAGGAAGGGATTAGAGAGGAGCGTGGGGCCTCCAGGGGGACCGCAGGGGGAGCCACAGGGAAAGCATTGGCAGGTTTCCCACTAACTGGCCGGCAGTGGCCCACCGGCCGTCACTGTGTGCCCCAAAGGTGCCCAGCTCGGGTGGCAGCTGTCCCGGCACACAAGGTCACCTTCTGGCAGGAGCCGCCCTGATGCTCTTTAGATTAGCTCTGTCTCCCCAGCCCGCCCCCCATGCTCCGGGCCCCCCACAGGGCTGGCAGTCAGTGCTTCCTGTCAGATGGCTTCCTGCTCTAAGCTGCTAGGCTGGTGTCCTCGAGCCAGCAGGTCTGCCCGTCCATCCACCCTCCAGGACTCAGGGTCCTCAGTGGCCCTGGGCCCGCACCTGCCTGCTTCCCAGAGTACGGGTGCTACCCAGACCCCTGTGCCTCCACTTCAGGGCAACAGACAGACGTCATCACTGTGACTGTCCCAGGGGTACAGGTGCTGCTCACATTTCCCCCCCACACCCCATCCCTGCTGCCGGGACAGCACCCCCCAACCCGACCTCTCGCCTGCTGCTCCACGGGGAGTGGCAAGCCACGCTGCCAAGCGCCTTCCCCTTACACCACCCGCTCGCCCGGGCACACAGCTCTGAGCCGCCGCTGCCTGGTTACTAATCCTTTCCTGGCTCGACCTCCCCAGTGCCAGCCCCCACCTGCCCAGCAGCGTCGGAGGCGTTTCCGCCTGCTCTGCCCACAGTCAGTGCTGGGGGAAAGAAAGCTGCCTTGTGAGCCAGGCCAGGGTGCCGTGGAAATGGGGACCAGCTGCTCTGGGAGGGGGTGCCTGGCAGGGCTGGGCAGTGCCAGGCTGGATGGGAGGGAACCAGGCCACCCACCCACGGCCCTGCTGCTCCAGAAGCCCCCAAAATGGGTCACTACTCATGATCAGCAGGCCTCTCCCTGGGGATGACATGCGAAATCTCCATCAACTAGGAAGACACGGGCAGACCAGTCAGGGTAGGTGATGGCCCTGGTGCTGTGCCAAAGGCCTCAGAACAGGGGCTAGAGTCATGGGGGCAGTGGGGGACACTTAAGGGACTCAGGGCAGTGGCTGTTTACTAACCAGCAGTGCCTCTTGCTCAGATAGCATCAGCCGGACTTTCCCCATCATTTCTAGCTGACTGCCACCTGCCACCATCGGGGGCCTCTCTGCCACCCCTTTGCAGGCAGGCCCTAGTCTTGCGCCACTCTCCAATCGGGGTCATCTTCGGGAGGCTGGGAGCCCCCACCCCTTCTCCAAGCCTGGCTGAGGCACAGGAAGGCCCCTGGCCCCAGACCACCACCTGCCCCAGTGCTGGGCCTGGGCCACTGCCGGCTCTTTCCACAGTCCCTGTAGTTCCAATATGGTACCAAAGGCTGGAAGACTCTTACCAGGGAAAATAACGTAAATGCTTTCAAAGGACAGGATGCCACGTGATGCTAGCGAAATGCATCCCGACCCCAGGGTGGCAGCCTTCTGTCACTAGAGACGTGGATCTGGGGAGACATGTCCCCTCACTGGGCCTCAGGTCCCCATCTGTAAAATGACAGTGTTGGCCTGGGTGAGCCGGGCTATGCAGAACACTTTATACACTCAGTCCTGTGTGGAGGGACTATTCCCCCCATATGTAGGGGGAAACTGAGGCTCTGGGGGTGAAGTAGCTTGCTTGGCCAGGAAGGAGCAGAGCAGACCCATGAGCTTTGGTTTATCTGCTTCTAATGCCCACCCTGCCACGCTCAGATGACAGCAAGCATGTGGCATCTGAGGCTGCCTGGCAGGAGAAGGGAAAGCGCAAATGGGCTGCGGCTGTCAGAGAGGGCTTCATGGAGGAGGCTATCTTGAAAATAACAGAGGTCGAGAGAAAGGTCATTCCAAGAGACAGCGGCCAGAATGGTCCAACACCAGGAGCAGTTGGGTCTGGGTGGGCCAGAGGAATGAGCGAAGTGAGGGCTGACATAAGGGAAAGTTGAGGCAGTTTGGACATGATGTACAGTCCAGCCACAGCAGGTTCTTGAGTGAAAGAGTAGCAGAGTGAGTATAGGTTCTGGGAGAAGGAGTCAGTTCTGCCATCAGATGGAGCTGGACGCCTCCCAGGTACCCCATCCCCTGGGAGGAAGAGGCCCAGGAGCAGCCCTCACTTATTCCACGGTAATCCAGGCCTGGTGCTTCCTGGCCCATCCTCACCAGCCCAGATAATCCAGTCACTCCAGCTGCTTGGATCAGCAGGGGCTGATTTGCGCTACCTGATTCTTCATTCAGCTGACGTCCACACCCATTTCCTCCAGGCTCTCAAGGGGTGGCAGGTGAGGTGGGGAGAGAGCCGCCAGGTACTGAGGGAGCTGAGCTGGGGCTCTGTAGATGGACATGCCTCAGCCACCCCAGCCCTGGATAGATCACCCAGGCGTGCTGGAAGGGGCTGGGGGTCCTGTCTTTTCCAATAGTGCGTTATCCTGGGGAAACGCAGAGGGAAGTTTCGGGAGCCCCACTGCGCTGTGCGATGCTACACGTGCATCTGTGCACCACCAGCCTGACCCGGCCTCCGGCAAAATGGCTCCTGCCATAAAACTCAAGGTAGAGAATGGCCTTGAAGCTGGCCAGTTTCCCCTGCAGGGAAACCAAGGCCAGAGTGCTCACCACAGGAAAGGACTTGGCCTTTGCCACCTAACAGGAAGAGCGTGGGCAAGTGGGCTCAGGGCATATCCCAGGGGAGGCTGGTCTCAGGAGGTTGGAGTCACAGAGATTGCAATAATGCTGAACACTTACCGTATGCCAGGTGCCAGAGTATCATCCTCCCCACCTTACAAGTGAGGAAACGGATTCCCAGGGGTGATTCCTGGAGGATTCCAACCAGGCCCTCCTTCCTTCCCACCTCCCAGGATTTCTCAAAATCTATGCCACTGCCCACCTGTGTCAGAGTCTCCTGGGCTATGTATTGCTTCACTCGCAGATTCCCAGGCTCCACCCTGGGCCCCTACGCCAGAATCCCTGAGGTTGGGCCCAGGAGTCTCCATTTTCGACAGACTCCTCCAGGAAAGTCCTCACTCAGCCCCCCGCCCCTCAATAAATGGGCCCGATGTCTGCAGAGACAGGGTCTGGAGGAGTCAGGGATTAGGAGAAAGCAGGGCATCGCCAGATAAGATGCCCAAACTCAGACACAGATTAGGACCCGTGAAGCGGGGGCTAGGGCTGACCCTCAGGAATGTGCTCAGACTGAGCTAAGCTTTCAGGAAAATGACAAAGACCCCCCAAACCCAGAGTCTGCCTAGGTTTAGCTTCGCAGCATGAAGGCTGCCTCAGGAAAGCTGATATAAGAAGGAGAAGGAACTTAATACTTCAGAGGGGCTCAGCAGCCCACCCAGGGCCACCCTCTGGAGACCCCACAGACCCCAAGACTGTGGCCCAGCCCTGCTCCCTCAACACCTGGCCAGGTGGGCCAGGCACAGGCAGGGTGGGGCTTCTAGCTGGACCTGGAGCTACATATACCTCCGCCACCACCAACCCCGGCTACCCAGACTGAGACACAGCTTTCCCTGGAGGAGGGAGAGCGAGCGAAGGCCCCTGTCTCTGCTCACAGTCTAACAGCCCCTGTTGGAGGGGGGCTCTAGACGCTGGCAGGGGAGCAGAAGGAGGAGGGAGGGAGGTCAGGAAACATCTTAGAGGAGGTCAGAGCCTGGACCACTCTGGGGGCCCCACTGAGACCGCAAGAGTCAAGAATTCTAACATTCCAAGATTCTAAGATTGCAAAGCCCCATAATTCTAAGATTCCAGTGGGAGGATTCCATGTTTTGAAGATGCCATCCCCATATGATTCTATGCTGCTAGTTCTTAAAATTTCAAGTCCCATTTTTTGTCACTGGTCCCCAAGCCTGAGGACTCTAGCATTAAAAAAGCACAGAGAGCTAGAAAGAGAGAAAGAGATGGAGAGGGAACAGCTAAAAATACTAAGAACAGCTCCATCCTTCCAATCTGAGTTACAGATGGACCTTGGCAAGAGCCAAAGACCCTCCTTTTGAGCGCGATGCAGAATTTTTCTCCTCGTAAGGAGCAGAATCGCATGCTCAGGCCTTCCGGGGGGGCAAGGAGAGGGGGCTGGCTGCTCCACGCTGCTGCAGAGCAAAAGGCCCCATGCAGGGCCACGGTGCCCACTGGCTGGTGGGCTCTGACAGCTCTGCTGGGGACCCAAGCAGGGGCCGCCCCCTGGCTCAGTTTCGGGAGGGACTCATCTCCCCTCCCCCCAGAGAGGAAGCTGCAGGGCCAGGGGTTTGCCTTGGGAGGCCCCAGCTGAGGACTGCTCCCCAAGGAGACCATCTTCCTGCTCCAAGCCAGCGTCTTAACACTGGACAAGCGTAGGTTCTTGCTGCAAACCCCAGAGCCAGGTGCCTTCCCTCTGACACTCGGGATGCAGCATCCATGGCCGCACTGCCCTGCCCCACTCCAAGGACTCCCTCACCCTTCCCAGCTTTAGCCACTGCTCCCCGGGGCTGGGGGGCCGGCTGAGGAGGCCTGTGGGTCACTCAGCATTCAGCCTGGCTGCTGTCCCCACCGTGGACAGCAACTCTGACGGCAGGGGTTGCCAAGTCGAGCCTCTGAGGTTGACCCAGGGTGGGCCTGGCAGGGACATTCACTCAAAACCAGCCTCTTTGGACTCCAGAGCAAAAAGCAATTGGTCACGCCCAGCCCCAGGTCATAATCATAGCTGCTATTTCTTGAGTGCCAACAATGTGCCAGGCACCGTGCTCACCTTTTTATATGAAGTGTCTTGCTTAGTCCTCACACCGCTCTGTGAGACAGGTACAGTGGTCACTCCCATTCCCCAGACTAGGAAACTCAGAGAGGTGACATGGTGGCTATCCCAGGTCACACAGCACCCACCCTCTTAATCACTATGCTATGCTGCTACCAGTGGTCCCCACTCAGCCCCCGCTACTGTCAGATCCTTTGCCAGTCAAATCCCAGCCCCCCGGGTGGCACTCTGACACCCTGTCTGAGCGTGGCCCCCCCCGGAGCTGTGGTCAGAGCCACAGGTGGTGGGAGTGAGCGCTGGACCCTGCTCTTGAGGCGGCCACCCCAGCCCGAGCTGTGCAGGACAGAGCTCTCAGCCAGGGGGTTTCACAGAACCCTGTTTCCTCTGGTCATACACTTGAGTTTCCCTGACAATGTTGGGGGGGTCAGGGAGTGACGCACTGGGGTCCGTTGCCCGTGGGTCAAACCCAGCTCCTCCAAACCTCCCACTGCTGTGACCAAGGAAATCTCACCAGCTGTGTCCAAGATCAACCTGACCCTGTTACTCCAATGCCTTTGTAGGAGTATTTTTAGCAGAATTTTTTTTTCCAAAATAAATGTGAATTGTAAAAATTGTCACTTGGACTCAGTTCTTTTTTTTTTTCCCTCTGAGGTTCCCCAGAGAACACATGGGAGCAGAGTTCTGAAGCATGGCCAGAACTTTTCCAGGGCTAAGAATGGAGCCAGCCAGGGCCAGGGGTGAGGTTGAGGTTGGGGCTGGGGTGGGGTGTTGAAATCTAGCAACAGCTCCTAAGTCTGAACTCTGCTGTTGGGGGTCGTGGGATTCATATCCCAACTCTGCCATTGGAAAGGTCACCTAACTGTTCTAAGCTTCATCTTCACGTCTATAAAATAGGGGCAATAGCATCTAACTCCTGGAGTGTGGGTGAGGGGTGAATGAGATGAAGTCATGAGGCGAGTCCAGGAGAGCCTGCAGCGAGGCCGGCTGGGCCAGGCACACGGCACGGTCGGCCCAGCTTGCCAGCTCCAGGCCTTCCTTGCTGTCCTGGGGCCTCAGACCCTCCACCAAGGATGACTTGGGTCTCCTGGGCCGGTCCCCCTGAGAAGTCTGGATCCCCTTCCTGGCTCCACCTGCCCCAGCCCCAAGCCTAAACTGGGCTTTCCCGAGACTCTCCGGCCCACTCTGAGATCCAGGACAACCTCAGGGGGGTCTGCTCCCAGCTCAGGGACACTGCCCCAGGTTCCCCAGGTCCCAGCTCCCTCACCGAAACCTACTGGCTCCTCCCTGCCTTCTTCTCACTCTTCTCTCCCACCCAGGGGACAGCTGAGACCAGCCTCTGCCCCTCCTGGCTCTATACGGGCACCCACAGGCTCAATCATTTCTCAGGGACAGGGTGTTATCACTGCTACAAAAGATGTCATCAAGGACAAAAAGAGAAACAAGGGAGGGCTTTCCCCATAGTCCCTGGCTGTGTTGGTCACAGTGACTATGGAGACCCCCACCCCTGTGCGACTGTAGAAATGCTCTGCCCCTCTCCCACACACTCCTCTTCAGATCCCATCACACCAAAGTGTCTTCCTGGACCAGCCCTGCCCCCAAAACCCTGATGACTCAGCACAGGGCGCGCTGGGCACACAAGCCCCCACCCGTGTGGTCACCTCCACCTCTACTGCCCCCTGATGGCATAAGGGTAAAATTGAGACTCCACTGCTACCACTGCGGCTGCCATGGCCCCTCCCGGTCCCTGGTGACTGCGGGTCCCCAGGCAGCAGGAAGTTTATACGTGCTTGTTGGTAAGCGCCTCCCACAGCACACACATTCGTGCCGCCAGCTACACACAGACACACGCTCACACACGAAGCCGTAAATCCCTCCCACCCCTCACTCACGCACACACACAGGCTCACAGCCCGGGCTCGTGCTCAAACTCAGCCCCACTCGCTGGCCGGGTCATGCATCCACACACCCACCCCGCGGCGTAATAGCAGAGAACATCCCCAGCACGCTTCACCCTGCAGGCATCATGGGCGAGCTCTGCGTGTGCCATCCTGCTCGGTCCTCGATCCTCTGCTGCCCAGATCTTCTGTGGGGAAAGACCCACGTTGTTTTTCTTTTTTTTCAATCTCCAACCTGTTGAGGATCTAATATGTGGTCTGCCTGTGAAATCAACACCCAAACTAGTCCAAAACCCAAACCCTATTCCACAAGACCAGTCCCCCAAGTACATGCTCAGACGCCGTGGCAACGTCAAGACTCCATAAAACGTGCTAAAATGCCTGTGCCTAAGGCCGGGTGTGGTGGCTCACACCTGTAATCCTAGCACTCTGGGAGGCCGAGGCGGGCGGATCGCTCAAAGGTCAGGAGTTCGAAACCAGCCTGAGCAAGAGCGAGACCCCGTCTCTACTATAAAAAGAAAGAAATTAATTGGCCAACTAAAAATACATAGAAAAAATTAGCTGGGCATGGTGGCGCATGCCTGTAGTCCCAGCTACTCAGGAGGCTGAGGCAGGAAGCTCACTTGAGCCCAGGAGTTTGAGGTTGCTGTGAGCTAGGCTGACGCCACAGCACTCACT
>CAUYRT010086391.1:0-25250 GCA_963574885.1 Lepilemur ruficaudatus | reverse complement strand
GGGCGGATCGCTCAAGGTCAGGAGTTGGAAACCAGCCTGAGCAAGAGTGAGACCCCGTCTCTACTATAAATAGAAAGAAAGAAATTAATTGGCCAACTAAAGATATATATAGAAAAAATTAGCTGGGCATGGTGGCGCGTGCCTGTAGTCCCAGCTACCCGGGAAGCTGAGGCAAAAGGATTGCTTGAGCCCAGGAGTTGGAGGTTGCTGTGAGCTAAGCTGACACCACAGCACTAAGTCTAGCCTGGGCAACAGAGTGTGACTCTGTCTAAAAAAAAAAAAAAAAAAAAAACAATACTAAAGGAAGCATATGCATAACCACACTAATTCAAAAAGCAAAACTCGATCTAATTAGAAATTCCACTAATTAGAAACTCCACAAAGCAGCTACACATCAAATATTCATCCTGGTCAAAGGTTAGAGGTATTCAACAACACACATAACTTGTCTGCCAAACACACAAGGAACAGTTATATTAAACACTTTGGTACACAAAGATACGCATTAATATACATTACTGTAACAGAAAAAAAATTAAGGACTTTTCTTCTAATAGTAAGACACTACTTTAGTAAATTTGTATAACTGCTAAATTTATTGCTATAAATTCCACAAGGGCTTTGATCACATGAACCATATTTGGAATACAATGTCTGTCCAAACATGAAAAGTCCTATCAAAATGCACAGTACTAGTAAATAAATAACAAATTGTAACAGAACAAGGCCCCATAAAACTGGTGAAATATTTAACAGTATCAAATACGTACTATGATTGGTCTACAGTCCTGTTCTGCTCCTTTTCTCCTTGATTTGTCATTCACCATTTTTTTAAAAAACTGCATGAGCAACAAAATAAGGATGATAAATAGAAACCGGCTCTTTCAACAGATTTACAATGGAACAGTTTTGTTTTAATCCTCTTATTGGCCTCTCCTCCAATCACGCAATGATCCCACAGCAAGAGATTACAACGCTTTCCCCGCCCTCGCCACCCCCCTCCCCGACACTGAAAGAAAGGAGTTGGGGGAAAACAGAAGAGTGTATAACAGGTAGCCTCCGAATTGGCAACATTTCCACGAAACTAGACTGCCTCTCAGGAATCAGTATTAATTCAGCGCTCTTATTTCTCCAGACCTTACCCTTTAGGCATTACAGACAAATGTTTTTTTAATCCCATAACAACTGGCAACTCTTCACGTGCTGCGGATTCCACCTAGCATCATCACTTCTTGAGCCATTAAGCTCGCCGCGCGGTCGGGGCGAGCTGTCGACGCTGGGCGGGCAGTGTCATTACAATTACGTCTGTGCAGCTCGTCCCAACTCCCCCGAAGTCCGGCTGAACTGAGCTGCCTCCTACAGCGCGACTCTGGGCGCTCTTTCCCACCCGGTCTCGCCGAAACCTCCCGAGGGTGACCTCTACGCCTCGGCTCGGGGCCTCGCACGTCGCTTACTAAGCCGGGGCGCGAAAGAACCCCCGGCCCACAGCTACTGCTCCGTTCCGCACCACTGTCTCGGGGCGTCCCGCGCTGCCACTGGCTTCCGACTTGTTCGGGAACTCTCCTTTCACCCCCTCCGCAACCCCGGGCCCCAGCTCCGGACCGCGCTCGCCCGCCGCCAGGTAACCGGGCTCCGGCTCGCCGCGTCGGGTGCTCGGGGCCGCGCAGTTAATGAGTAACGCGCCCGGGACGGGGAACCGGGGAGGAGCCCGCCGCCCGACGCCCACCAGCGGCCCGGGGAGGGGGGTAGCCCGACGGAGCCGCGGTGTCGAGCCGTCCACATCCCGCCGCCGGGGGTCCTGGAGCCCTCGTGCCCAGCCGGGTCCCCGCGCGCCGCACCCTCAGCCGCGCCGCCACCTGCACCTGCCGCGGCCGCCCCTCCCGGCCGGCTCACAGGAGGCGGGCGCGCGGGCGCCGAGGGGGGCGGTGCTCCACACCCCGGGCCTCTCCCTCCCGCCGCCGCACTCACCTGACGAACCCACCGCGGCCGCTGCCCGCTCTCAGAGGCGCTCGCAGAGCCGCACAGAGCGCGCCCCGAAGCAGCGAGACGGAGAGGACGACTGCGGGCCCAGGCCGGTACACTCCGCCGCGGCGGGCGCACTGCGCTGGGAGCCGCCACGGGAACGCGGGACTGCGCCTGCGCTGGGAGCGGGGCCGGGGGCCGGAGCGGCTGGTCCCCGCGGAGGGAAGGCGGGGCTGGGGCGGGGCCGGGCAAGGGCAGGGCGGGACTGGCGTGGGGCCGGAGGGGCCGACGCGCTTCCGCGCCCCCTGGCGCCAGACTGTGCTCGTCGCAGGTGCTGCGGCGCGGGCCCCAGGTTCCTACGCCGGCGGTTTCCCTGGGAACCAGCGCGAGCGGGCGCTGAGAGGTGCTTCGCGGGCTGGAGAGGCGGCCTGGGGTTAACGTTGAGCATGTTGGGCTCGCTAGCAGTGGGAAGAGGCACGTTTTCCGTGAGTTGAGGACTTCTGGAACCGACCTGAGACTCAGCGTCCATGTATACCTTATAAGCGTGTGTGTGTGTGTGTATGTGTGTGTGTGGCGGGGGATGGGAAGAGGAAGTCTCATCGAACCCAGATCCCATCATTCCAGCAGCTGCCAGAGCATTCCAGAATGTTGTTTCTATATCTACCATCTCTCATCTTTTGTGTCAACTGTTTTATCAAACTTCCACCCCACTTTAGGTTCCCCAGGTAGGAAAAGTGAAACTACAGAAAGAACCAAGCTCCTAAAATTCTGACAAAAAAAAGAGGCAATCACCATATGTGTCTCTGGGTTTAGTAAAAAAGACATTCAATTTATGTGATACACGTATTAAATAGGATCATCATTCTGTGTCTTGATCACATCTATTAGAGGTAGTAAAGTATGCTATTGGAATCAAAAATCTTGGGTTTGAATCTGCCACCTATTAGCTGTGTGACCTTGGTCAAGTTAATCTCTAATAGACCCAATTTTCTCATCAATAAATGGGTATAAGATTCGTTCACTGAGCTCTGAGTAGTTGAGAGTTTAAATGGCTTAATACAAACAGTGCACTGCATGACAGAGCGTGCCTAATGAATATTAGCTATTATTACTAACATTACTATTATCATCTGCCTATAATCTCACCAGAAACCTAGGAAGTCGTTTTTTATTCATTTATACCCCCTCTCCAATATGTCACCAAGTCCTACCTATTCTAATTCCCAAATCATTCTTAAATTTATCTCATATCATATTCATTGCCGCTAGGTATGACCTTTCTCATTATGGATTCCTAACTATTCTCCCTAACACCATGTAGTTGGTCATATATTCATAAAACATTTACTGCACTAAATCTCTATGCCTACTGCTAGACATGGGGACAGTAAAACCATTACAAAGTCTTCACCATCCAAGGATTCAAACATAGGGAGACAAATATGTCAATAATAACTAAGTAGAATGAATAAATTCAACACACAGCAAACCACTTGGGCTCCCCAGTCTTGCCATACTCTCATACATCCCTGTCTTTCCATGTGCTATTCCTTTTTCTTGTTATGTCGTGATCTCCTACCTTTTCCTTACCTAGCTAATTCTTTATTATCCTTCATTATTCATTTCAGACATCAATTCCATTGTGAGCCCTTCCCTGTTGTTTACCACCTAGCCCTATGCCGCTCACCCCAGTATGGGATAGGTGCCCCTACCTTTGTTCCCACAGCACCTTATTTTTTTCTAAAACTTATCACAAAGAATTATAATTGTAGTCTTATTTCTCCATTTTCCTAATTAGAGCTTTTTGAGAACAGGCATAAGGCCTGACATGCAGTAGGACTGGCTCAATAAATGCAGAATGAGTGAATGACAGACTTGCAGAGTGCACTGTCTTGGTATATGAATGTTTAGAGGACACATCCTATGATACATTCTACATGAGACCTAAGACATCATGCATCTACAGGAAATAGTAAGCAATAGCCATATGCCTGAATCCTGTGTTGGTCCATTTACAAATCACCTACCATCTACAAGGCTCTTTGGAATATACTTAGAGGTGTTTTCTCTTGAGTACTTAACCTGCTAGCACAGTTTGAGAATGAGAAGAGTAATGGTGGTTACATATAACAACACTTCAGTGTCCTTGCAGCAAGATAGATTACAGAATGTTAGACACTCAGAATCCCAGCCTACAAAATATACAGAGTGCTGTGAGCATCCTAAGTTAGATTGCTTACCCATATATCAAAGGGACAGACACTTCAAAACTTCAAAGATTTGATAAATTTTATAGTGTCAAGCTTGCCCTTTTTTCTCCTTTGTTAAAAAATAAATTATACAATTATATCAAATATAACACACAAAGTAAGATTGATTTTAAAAAAAATCTTGTCTCTCCCCTTTATACTTGGGGCCAGAAAACAAAGGAAATGAGTGCAAAGATGCAGAAATTTTAAGTTGAACAAACATTCTAAGGTTGTTACCCTTAGTTATAACTTTTATTGCTTGTTTGTCCGTTTTGTTTTCAAAGGAAATGCGTATTTGCCTGGTACTTTCCAGTTTCAAACTGACTTCACATTATCTCATGAGTCCTTTACAAAAAACAATTTGACACAGGCGAAAAGGTGTTTATTCTTCATCTTTATAGATGGAAAGCTTAGACCACCAAAGTTAGGGCCCTGGACTTTCATGTCCAGGACTATGGCAGACAAGATACTCTGGCTGATTCTCCCGCCAAAAGCAATTCAAATTGCTGGATAAAATATATGAAACATTTATCAAACATATATCAATGAGCTGGCAAGAACATAAAAACCATCAAGGGCAAAAACTGGGTAAAATTGGGAACCTGGACAGTAAATAATAACAATCCAAAATTGAAAAAGAGTAAATAAAGTTACAAGGGAACTTTTTAGTTCTAGTTACAGGGGAAATGTACCAAATATAGTCTATCATTTTCTTGTCTAGCAAAATAGTTATTTGTGGGCCAGTGCTTGTATTCCTATAAAATTTTGCTTTTGCAACTCCTGTACAAAAGGAGAGCTGTCTCTAATGTGTCTTTCATTAGATCAATTATGGAAAGCTCAGCGTTTCAAGCCCCTTTTCTGATGTTGAAATAATCAACTGGGAGAAACTGGATGGCTGATAGAAAGGGTTAACAGAGAACTTAGGCTCTAAAAAGTATGATTCCCTTCAAGCAAATCATTTTAACAAGCTACATACATATAAGAAAATGTTTTGGGAATTGACTTTGGATCCAGTTTATCATACATACATGCAAATTGCCATCAATTAAACAAAATATTTCTTTATTGCTTCTCTATGCCAGGTATATAAAAAAATAGTCTTCAGTAAGAAGGAAGAGAAGGAGAAATGAACCACAATGAGAGGACTTCCTGGCTTCCCCTTAAGTGTTTCAGTTCCAGGTTCCAGCCTATTCCTGAGGCTTCCTTTATCCCTTCCCATAAGGTCTGTAGGAAATACTTGTATCCTGCAAATAATTCCCCCATTTTGCTTTATATAGCTTTGAATGGATTTCTGTTACTGGCCACCAGAAAATTGTTCTATACAATATATTTTCATGCAGGGATTGATTTCTGCAGCTGTTAAAAAACTCAAAGTAACAGTAGCTTAAACAAAATAAAATGTATTCCTCTCACATAAGTGCAGGTGGTCTGAGGTTGGTACAGTGGCTCTCTAGTCAGCAGGAACACAGGTTCCTTCTGTTATGTGGCTTCACCATCCTGCAATGCAGCTTCTACCTTATGATCCATGATGACAGTTCAAGCTCCAGCCATCATGTTCTTTTTCCAGCCAGTGAAACGGAGGTAGAGGCAGAAGAGGACACAACCTTCTATTCAAGGACGCTTGCAGAAACTGTATATATCACTATACTTATACCCTGTCAGTCAAGGGTAGTCTCTTTTGGGTAGCCATGTGCCCAGCTAAAAATCAATGGTTCTAACATACTGAAGAAGGGGAGAACAGATATTGGAGATAAATAATAGTCTCTAGCTCATGATAAGAAGTGAGACTTAGGATGAGAGAAATGGTGATGGGATATAACATACAAATAGAGCAAATACAGTGTTAGGGGGAAAAAGTGTGTTCAGAGATGGCAAGCAATGCAGATTAGTTGGCAAATGGAACAAGTATAGCCAGAATGTGGAAAGGTCATAAATGTCAGACTGAAGAATGTGGAATTTGATAGAAGAGAGTTACTGAAAGATTTTTGAACTGGAAAGTGAAATGATGCAAACAATGTTTTGGAAAGATTAATGTGGTGGCAGTGTCTAGAATGTACTTGAAGAGGGTAACTACAGGCAAAGAAATTAAATAGGAAGCTACTGTGACATAGTCGCTATATTGCAGTCAAAACAGGAAAGAGAAAACATTTCAAAAGATGTACAGACTGTCTAATGCAACAAGTGATTAGACGTTTAACGCCTCCCTGCCCCCCTCACGAACACACACACACACACACACACACACACACACACACACACACAGCGCACCTACTCAGCATTCGTTATACCTTTCTGAGATCAGCACAGTGATTTTACTTGGGGAAGCATCTTTCCATCATATTCAGTCCATATGATTCAAGTGGGACTAAATTCTCCCAACTCCAGGGGTAAGCATGTGACCCAAACTTGACCAATCATAGAATCCTCCTGATCTCTGTCATTGGTTCATTGATAAGCAAATGATTCAAGCAGGGCCAATAAGAACCAATTCTGGGACTTTGAGGACATTGTCAGGAAAAGTGAATCTCTCTTTCTGTGAGGACTGCTGAGATCAAATGTAGGCCTCAAACTTCCAGCAACAACCTTGCCTCCCAATGGAGAATGTGCCTGAGACTAGAACTAACAAGGAAAAAACAGATCTGAGAGACAAGAAAACCAAGTGTGAGTCCTGATGACATCATTTGACTTCCCCAAGCAAGCTGTAATTGAAGCCAGAGACTCTACACTTTTTGGTTATATGACCTAGTAATTTTCTCTTTGCTGAAGCCCATTTATGTTGGGTTTTCTGCTACTTGCAACTGAATATACAGAAATAAAGGTGAAAAAGGAGTCAGTGATAATTGCAAGTTTTAAAGACAGTATCATCTACCTATGCCATACATAGTACATATACAAACCCGACTTGACTCTGATAAACTTTATCTATTCAAAAAAATCAAATCTAATTCAAAGAGAAGATGTTTGATATGATTGGGAGTATTCAAAATAATGTCATGAGAGCTCTGAAAATGCAGAGTCATAAATTACTGGAGCTGGCAGAGACCTTTAAGTCATCTCACCTCACCACCTATTTTCACAAATGGGAATACTGAGACCCAGGAAGATTTATCTAAAGTTACAGAGCTAATATGTGCCAAAGCTGGGTCTTGAACACAGGTCTTTGGAATACTACTCTGTATATTTCCATTGTATTATCCTGACACTTCAAAACAGGACACCTAAAAAAGTTCTCAAATATGTTTGAAATACCTATAATATAAATACAGACAACTTCCCATGAAGCAACTATTCTAAAGGGACCATATTCATTTTGAAAGCATGGGAGTGCCAGCAACACTCACTACATTCTTGTAAGGAAAGATGGTCTCTGCACAGTGTAGCTGTGGTGCATGTCATTGTATGTTAAGTGAAACCAACCATGCTGTTTTAACCACTAATAACTGGACCTGGATAGATACCTGAGCCAAAAGCAACCTGTGTGGTTAGACTGAGTATGAGAAAGGTCAACTTTCTGAAATGGCATAAAGCTCACCACAATAGAGATCCTTCATTCTGTCAAATGAAATCAACCCAGTCAGTTCCCCCTCGTTGAAAATATGAATGCTAAGTGTGCACAGAGAGGGTGGCCATCCAAGTTCAGCTGGTAACCCAAATAAAGATAAACTATCCTTCATGAGACCTACTATTTATCTTCATTATAGAAAAACTGGGACCCACATATTATATAACATCTGTCTCTGTATCTTTGTAATAATTCCTTTATGTATTAATTATTTTATTTATTGGGTGTCCTTTATATGCCAGATACTTTTCAGATCCTGGGAATGTGACAGAATAAGACAATGTTTCTCCCTTCTTTGGCTCTTATGGTCTAGTGGAGGAGACAGTCAATAGAGGAGTAAATATATAACATAATGTTTAGTAATGATATGTGCTATGAAGAAAAATAGAGCAGAACTCATTACTTCATGAGAACTTTGTTACATAGCCAAATGTGGCTACAAGGTAGGTTGAAAAATATAATCTCTGAGTGTAGATCAATAGTCATCTGCCCAGGAAGAAGGGAAAACTGGAAGTTGGCCACACACAAAAAATGCTCTGTGTAGAAACAGGAAAGAAGATACATTTTGATATATCTAACACATTCACAAATTAACAAACAATCCACCTTTTGGTTAAATTGTTCTGAAGGGAATATTTGCCTGGTTAGTCACATAAACATATAGATAATTTGCATTTCTTGGGTTACTTTGGGTGAGTCTGAGACATTTTCTCTTTCAGAATTCAGCCTATTTTGATATTGGCATTCATCAATATTAATTGTGTATCATTAGCATGCTAAATAACACTCAGTTGAACAGATCATGGGATATTTCTGAGATTAGAAAAAAATATTTCTCCATTCTCCAAGGAAAATATCCCCACTTCAGGACCTCCTTCATTGCTACATATTTTATCTCAGCCAGTCATTTTTTAATTGACAGATAAAATTGTATTTATTTACTGTTTAACATCAGGCAGTCTAACTTATAAAAACAATATCTATTCTGTTAATATATGCTATGAGCTCTAACATGAATACTCGTGCCCTTGTAAATCAGTCAATTAATATTTTTGAATGGCTATGTACGAGATTCAATTGGTAAGCCAGTAGCATCAGAATCACCTGAAAAGCTTGTTTAACGCAGGTCTTATGAATCAGAACCTTTGAGGATTGGGCCCACCTGGAATTTTTTTATGAACCATTGGAAGCAATTTTTATGACACTAATCTTTAAGAATCAACAGTAAAGAATTCAGGGAAATAAAGCATAAAAATCCCCAAACTACAATATAGTTGAGATAACATAACATATACATAAAACAGTGATTTTTTTAAAATGTCCTCCAAAGGAAGATGTAGCATTCTCTATTCCTCCTCCTCTCAGAAATTACCCAGTAGCAAGGATAATGACACTAATGCAAAATCCATTTTCACTGAAAACAGGAGACACCTGAAACCCTGAAACCCTTAACTACAATATTTGTGAAATACAGTGAAAGGCAGGAATATTTTGGTAAAAGATCTAAATGGCTACAGACCACAGAAAACATCAACAAAGCACACTTCACAAAAGTAAATGACTTACCTTAGAGACAAAACCAACAATCTTTCATTTCAAACAAGGGAATCAAGTGTGTGGATTAGCAGCAGTGCCTTCCTGCAACCTGGTTAACTATAAAAGAGAAGGAGGTAAGGCACAGTTGAAAGAGGAATCATTCAGACCGGCCATATATGCAGGAAGCATTGCGTTGGTGAGGCAAAATGGAAAAAACAGACGGCAATGTGAGCAGCCCTGCAATGGCCAATTTCTCTGAGTTAGAAGTACATCTACACAACCTTTGAGTGGTGAAGAGGCGCTCTATTAGGCTGAATCATGGCCCAGGCCTCTGAGCAAAAACCTTCTGCAATTAGCACGTCTTAGAAAACATCTCCTCCTTTGAAGATGAGTAATCAGTGAAAAAGTAATCAATCAGCTGGGTACAGTGGCATGCGCCTATAGTCACAGCTACTTGGGGGGCTGAGGCGAGAGGATCTTTTGAGCCCAGGAGTTCGAGGCCAGCCCAGGCAACATAATGAAACTCCCATCTCAAAAAACAAACAAAAAATAATCAATCACAAACCAGCATACAAGATACCATACGAAAGAAGAAAGGAGGGAATAGGAGAAAATGGCAAGTTAAAATTTTCATCCAAAAAAAAGTTGCCATTAAGCAAAGGAAATTTTGACCAAACATATAATTTATGACTATAAATTTTAAAAGTGTACAATTGTTGCTTTAAAACAGGAGCACAGAGTAGATACTAAAGCTCATGGAATAGATGGCAAATTTGGAAGAATATAATTACTGTGTCAAAACTGAGAGATTCATTTCTAGCATTAAAAATAACTTTCAAATTGACAAGAAAAAGAAAAGACCCCAACAGAAAAATTGGCAAAGGAACAGATAATTGATGGAAGATAAAATCCAGAATGTTAACAAGCATATGAAGAAATGTTCAAGCTCATTATTAAGCTGGATAATGTCAAGTGTTGGTAAGGCTGCCAGGAGGAGTACAAATTTCATACAAACTATGACCCAGCAAGTCTACTCCTAGGTATATTTAATACATCTCAAAGAAATTTTCATAAAGGGTCATTTCAGGGTTATTTGTGGTGGGGGGAGTTGGAAGCACTCTGGGGGTCTATCAGCAGGAGAGCAAATAGGTAAAAAGAAGTGGTAGATGCACAGCACAGAGCATTGTGTTAGTGTCCTCCTGAGAAATGGAACCAATAGAAGACAGATATATAGATAGATATAGGAGAGAGAAAGAGAGAGATTTATTATAAGGAATTGGCTCACATGATTTTGGAGCCTGAGAAGTCCCAAGATCTGCAGATGGCAAGCTGGAGACCCAAGAGAACCAATGGTACAGTTATAGAGTCTGAGAGCTGAGAACCAGGATTGCTGATGTTGTAAGTTCCAGTGTGAAAGCTGGCAGGCTTGTTACCCAAGAAGAGCCAATATTCCAATATGAGTCCAAAGGTAGGAAAAGTTCATGTAGTCAGGCAGGAAGAATTGCCTCTTACTCAGCCTTTTTGTTCTATTCAGGTCTTTAATCGATTGGTTGAAGCCTACCCACATTCAAGAGGGCAACCTGCTTTACTCAGTCTACTGATTCAAATGTTAATGTAATCCAGAAACACCCTCATAGAGATATGCAGAATGATGTCTGCTGAAACTTCTGGGCAACCCATGGCCTAACCAAGTTGACGCATAACATTAACCATCACAAATATTATGCTGCAGTTAGAAACAACTAATGAGAGGGCCACAAAGTAACATGGTTGGATCTTAAAAATATAGTTCTAAGTTAAAAAAAAATGTGGATAGATGATCATGACAACATATATACATTTAAAAATGCATACAAGACAGGCACTGTGTAGTCCCAGGTCTATAATCCCAGCTACCCAGGAGGCTGAGGTAGGAGGATTGTTTAAGCCCAGGAGTTTGAGGCCAGCCTGGGCAACATAGAGAGACCCTCTCCACACATCTCTAAAGAAAATTCTTTGTTAAATTTTAAATATGCATACGTAAAAACTACACATTTTACAAAGATAAAAATACACGCAAATAAAAATATTCATCTTATGAATATTAATGTACCAAACAACATAGCATTAAATTTATGAAGCAGAACTACAGCAAATTCAAAGAGAAATCAACAGAAGACCTGACTAGCTAATTTACCTCTCTCTCCTAGAACAGATCAAGTGGTCAAAAATAAAATAAGTAAGAATAGAGAAGGCCTAAATACACAATTAACAAGGTTGTTACCTTGTAACAATTACATTGTATATGTACATTTATATATTTATAAATTTAAATAAATATATGAGCGAGAATAAGAATACAGTTTAATAAATGTACCCATGGACTATTCACAAAATTGACTAGGCATCAAATGGTACTTCAGACGGGCCTACAGATTTTGCCTACAGATAGGCAAGGGGATTGCTGCTTTATCCTCTGCCCCCTTTAACTACAGCTGGATTCTCTTTCATTTCCTTTACATATTGAACTTCTAGCTTTGAAAAAAAAATTTGAAAACCATTATGACACATATATACACTTACCCAAGGATGTAAAAATGTTTATTTTATTTTTAATTTAAGATGTACATCACATGTGCCAAATATATGGACTGGAATGCTACAAAGCAGCAGTATCCAGTAGCTGATCTAACTGATCCTAACTAGCTAGAACAGAGAAACATTGCAAGGCCTATCTCTGCCTGTAAGGAATTTGAGAAGTTTCATATAAACATGGATGTTTACTCTAGGTGGGGTACCTGCAATGAAAGAGGGGAGAAATGCTTCAATACAGATTGGTCTGCTGCTCCTTGCATCATTCATCTGGTGTGTTTGTAAGAAAGGTTATTTTCCTGGTGTAAGAATAGAAGTTATGGTTGTCAGCATTCTTCACGCCTGTGCTCTTAACCATCACCAGTTTGGACAAAGACAAAGCAGTGTATGTAGTTTGGGTTTATTTTAATGCAGCCAGAAGACTAGGTTATGGGAACTTGTTAAAGAGATGTTTTGAGGTCAAGAACTTTGGAGAATTAAAGAGCCCTCAGAGGCCCAACTTATTCAACATGCAGGGGCCCAAGAGATTGTGCTTTCTTGCTGTTCTGATGAAACATCTGAATATACTGAACTTGAAACCACAGGGGAAAGCAAGAGCTTTTGTTTCAAGAACTAAAAATCTCAGCCTTAAACCAGGCGGTTGCCTTGAACTTAATGGAATGAAGATTGTGAAGAGTTGCTATGCTATTTTGGTAGAAATAAAGTCCAAATTTCAGAAGACATATTTTGATGAACATGAACTATGCTTTAAGTTTCTGCAGCTGTCTTTGGTGTGCGAAGCTTAAGATGTGTTTGAATTACCGAGTATCTCCCCTATCTGTGCAGCTTGGTTGCAAGAGGAATTTAATTTCACAGACTAAAGGAACTGTGCTATCAAAAAAGACAAAATTTAATTAGAATTTGAGAAGTGGCATATGAATCACAAAATTATCCTAAATTTCAGTCTGCTTGGCTCTCCTTCATGAAGCTGCTGAAATCCAGGCTTATAGCAACTATATCATCAGTAACAAAAATCTGGAGTAGAAATTCAGCTATACATTGCTTAAATACAGACCAGATATTTCAAGAATTATTTAGTCACATAGATAACTGTATTGTCATTGACATAATCAAAATCAATCAACAAGTTTCTGTTCTAGGTAAGTATCTTTCAGGACCAAAAATACTCTGACATCATCCTTGTGTGAAATAATTCTTGCCAGATAAGCAGACACTTTTGGCTGCAAGGAATGGGCATCTGTCCCCAATTCAATGCTAGCAATGCCAACTCAGGGCCCAGATGAATCAAATAATTGTAGAATCTGACCTTGAGGCAAAGATCTGGAAACAGTGTTAGAAATATCCTGAATATTGCTTAGCCTGTTTTTTTATAAGGAGTAAATGAACAATAGAAACTCTTAATTGGTCTGTCCCTAGGGGTCCTGAAATTTCCAGCATATCATAATTACAAGGCTTCAAGTAAAGCCTTGCCAAGAGATATGAGTCATCCCTAGTTTTGGTAGGCTATGTGTGCATTTTTATTAACAGATGACTAAGTTTTGAAGGACTCTTTTTATATTATCCTAAAAATCCGTAATTTTGAACATCATTAGGAGAGAATTCAGGCCACATGCATACAGATTTCTGATTATCCCTAAAATATGGACATTACTATTCTAAAGAATTAGAGGGGACTTCTGGTGTGAACATGACTGAGTATGTTAATATTTTCTTTTTCTACCTTTGAAAACCATTGGAGAGCTAAAAAAATAAAAACAAAACCCCACCTCCCAAATTTGCAAACCTTTTTTTTTCTTTTGCAGATTAGAATATATATATATCATCCAGATTCCAAAACATATATAAGAATTGACAAAAAGAGCTGAGGTTAAGCAGAAATAGTGTGGGAGAAAGTAGAGAGAAAAAAACAGAGACCAAGCTCAGTAGCAAGAAGGTTCAGCTAGACAGTGGTAGCAAAAGTATAACTCCTGAAGGTAAGAAATACACCCTGAGTCACAGAAACATTATCCTTTCTTTGCCAAAGGAGGTGTGGGAACTGGGGCAAGCCATGCAGGCAACAAAAGCCCCCATGCCCAGTTTGATTCAAAAAGACAGTGCAAATGAGGTTGTACAAACAGTCACACAGATAAGCCATATTTGCAGGTAGCAGTCTATTCATGTGGCAGCAGAGAAGTGAGTCTATACTTAGTGAAAAACAGTTCCTTCTTACCGTTATACCCACTTATAATGGAAACTCTTGCAAATAGCTGGTCCAGGAAAACCCACTTGACTCAAGGATGAGAAATAAGAAAAGAAGTAGTGTACCACCAAAATAAAGAAACTATAACAAAATTTTAGAAAAAGGAGCAAAACCTAGTAGATGAAGAACACTTTACAAGTAAAATGAAGCTATGGCAGCTACATTTTTTGAAAATATCTTTTCCAGGATTAGAAAAAAATGTGAGATAATCACCCCCATAAAAAAAAAGCCATACAGCAGAAATACAGGAATTCAAGAAAGATATGGTGAAATAATAGGAGGTGATGAAATGCAAGATGGAAGAATTCAGAAAAGAAGTAGTAAAATAATAAAAAAAACCCACAAAAATAAAAACAAAATGAGAAGTAAGAAAGAAAAGAAACTTAAGAAATATAAAGGAAAAAACTGAGAAAAATGAGTAAAATTAAACAAAAAAATAGAGTTGAAAGGAATTAGAAATAAAATAACATATACAGAAAACAGGCAAAGGAAGTTTTTTGTAAACTTGTAATTGGTGCCCACTAGGAAAAGATTTAAAGTAATGGAATAAGCAAATACTTAATGATATAATTGAAGAAAACTTTTCTTAGTTTAAAAATTAAAAAAGTACATCTTTTTATTGAAAGGCTACTTTACATGCCAAGGACATTCTACCTGGTATACCTACTGATTACAAAGAAAAAGAAATAATCCTTTGGAGAGGCTGCAAATAATCAAGTCACTTATAAAAGGGAAATGTCAATCTGACCTTAGATTTCTGCACAGCAACCTTCATTCCAAGAACACTTAGAAGCAACATATACAAGATACTCAAGTAGAGAAAGTAGACACAAAGCTTTTATGTCTGGCCAAACTGTCTTTCAAGTATAAGGACTAAAAACAAAGAGATAAAAATATGCAAATGCTCTGGTAGCATTGTTCCTACTAGCCCTTCTTAAGAAAACTTCTAAAAGATGAATTTAGGCAACAAAAGACAATTGGTGAAACTACAGCAAAAGGACTGCGTGTGATTATGGTCTCATTAACTAATGAAATCCTTCCTTTGTGCCCTCTGGAATTCATCCATCATCAGCCAAATCTTCTGTACCCTCAACCTCTTCTCTGACCTTCACCTCGTTGCTGTCTCCCCTGAAGACAGCACTTCCCCTGCAGCCATCTTACGTAGTGGTTGTTTTTGTTCCCCTGTAGTCCTCATATGTCGGGGCCTACGTTTGGGCAGGGGCACCTCTTTGCTCCTCATTGCTACTTTCAGACTTTTCTCACTCCCTTTCCTAAAATTCTCTAGTGTTAAATCTCATGTTATCTGATTAATTCACCCAAAAATGTTCATTTTTACTGTCATCCAAACTACACCTGGCTCGGTCTCACTCATTTCTCAATGATATTAACTCCAGTCTGATAATCTCTCACTTTAGTCCTAATTCCTGGTGATTTTAATAACTACTGTAGGTGATCCTTCCCCCACATAGTCTCGCAGTTTTTTGAACTTCTTTGTTCAAATGACCTTGTTCTCCACCACACCTCAGTCATTCACCCTTATGTTCATGCTCTAGTTTGGGTCATTATAAATAACTTCATAATCTTAGTTTCATCATTCTATTTCCTGACATATCACTTCCTTTCTCTGCAATTTATTCCCTATAGTACCCCAGCAATCCTTTGAGTCCAAATCAAGGAGGAAAATGACATATATGCAAAGTTATTTATTACAGCAGTGTTCTTGGTAAAACAATATTATAAAATACCAAATGTACATCCTTAAAGGCTTGGTTAAAAATTGACTTAAGGCAGAGAAAAGTTACTTGAACCAGGAAACAGAGAAGTGTATGGAGAGAGCTGCCTGACAGGAGCTGTCACCTTCAGACAGGGGATGCAGCCAGCCTGGGGTGACTTAGCAAGGGAGGAACTATGCAAATAAATACCCAGCCTCTCTCTTATCACTCTCCTGTTTTCTGCCACTGACTCAGAAATTGAATAATAATTATTAGATTGCTTATTTTAGGCCACTTTGAGAAGATGTAGGTATCAAACAGCTACTACTATTAGGCAGCCTACAAGTATCATGATACTAGTAGCATCTGAGAATCCTTGTCAACCCCTGGCTAAGGAAGTAGCTTGCAACCTGGAGGGGTCTCTGCATCCTTGAGGGTTCTCAAATGTCATTATGGAGCTCATTGAGCTATTTTCAACATAAAAATATATCACAGAGAAACTGTACATCTATCCTTGACAAGACTGCACAACAAACTAAAATGTCATGTTTTCTAGGTTTAAGTTGGTGCAGTATAAACTCATGCTGATCAGAGGTGTGACAGGTGGTTTTATACAACTTTGATTATTAAAGGAGCAGCATTTTAAAGAAAAATGGCCTTAAGTGCAGATTCCAAGAATAGGGAAGTTCCAGGCAAGTTTTTCAATTTTAAAGAATCACTGAATCTAGACAGTACCATTTATAATTTTATGAAATTTTTTTACCCCTAAAAACCACAAAATATATTCCATTATTAAGGTATTATAACTAAAAGATACATGTTGTAATTTGTTCACCTATAATTATTGTCTGATTCTCCAGGTTTAATGTGTTAAAATAATAAAGTAGTATAACATGTTTGCATTAAGAATATTAATTAATATCATGTAAAATAGAAATATTGTTCTGGTTAGTGAGCAGATTAGTTTTTTTTTAAGATTCTAGAAGCATTCTTTGGTTCACTCAATATTACTAGTCAAGCACCTTTAAGGGCTAGGTTACATTAATAATTTTGTCTTTTCTCTTCAGTCTGATCAATTTTTTTTTTGATCAATTTTTTAAATAGTTTCATGCAGAATTTGCTTTTTCTTTTATAGCAAATCTATGTTGTTAAGCTTCTCCGAGAATGAAATCAAAGGCACTAGAATAAAGAATATTTTTGTGTTCTAGAATACAATTACTGTCTCAAGCAGTTAGTTGCCTTTTAAAATAAAGTGAAGGGGTTTACTAAAGTCAGGAAAATTTGCAGATTTCAGAAATGTCACAGTTAGCCATTTTAGAGTAATAGGGGAAGGATGCCAGCGTAATCTTCAAAGGCTTAGCCATGTGTTGCAGACAGCAGAGGAAGAGCTGCCTAGAAAATAGAAAAAGCAGATGGAGTTCCTGTTGCTCCCCATAAGGGATCATTAAGTTCAAAACTGTCAAGGTGTCAAAGCATTAACAAGACAAAAACATAAGATAAAAGTGTTTTCCTCCAAAACAAGCCTGAAAACTGAGTTGTTTTTTGATGTAGAGGACATGTAAAATCTCCCGTGTGGTGGTGTTTTCTTATCAATGAACACTTCAAACCCCTTGTCAGGGAATGCACAGTGTCACCTGTCTCCCCAAGGTCTCACCCCTTAGCCATTGCCTGACTAATTTCACCCGTCTAGATGACAGGGCTCACAAAACCCTGACTGGGCAAAGTCAGAATTCACAGAATTTCATTTCTTTTTTTTTTTTTTTGAGACAGAGTCTCGCTCTGTTGCCTGTGCTAGAGTGCGGTGGCGTCAGCCTAGCTCACAGCAACCTCAAACTCCTGGGCTCAAGCAATCTTTCTGCCTCAGCCTCCCAAGTAGCTCGGACTACAGGCATGTGCCACCATGCCCAGCTAATTTTTTCTATATATTTTTAGTTGTCTAATTAATTTCTTTCTATTTTTAGTAGAGACGGGGTCTCACTCTTGCTTAGGCTGGTTTCGAACTCCTGACCTTGAGCCATCCGCCCGCCTCGGCCTCCCAGAGTGCTAGGATTACAGGCATGAGCCACCGCGCCCGGCCTTTCATTTCTTTTTATTCAAGACAATTATTCAATGACAAAATAACTCAGTGGAAAGGCTTTGAGCATATGCAAAAATGAAAAATAATATCCTTTCAGGGTTGGGAGCCTCCTGGGACAGTAGTATATCTTATCAATGTCACAGACATTTGAAAAGCCAGGTCCCAGTCAGGAGCATAAACTCAGAACTGCCAGACCCAGGCTAAATGCAGTAGGGCACAATTATTGCAGCCACAAGGATTAGATCAGTAGAGCTCTAGGCAGATGTGGTGACTGATTTTAAATAAGACCTTTCTTTTCAAATTATTCTTAGCACTTTAAGTTTGTCCCCCCAGTTGTGCGAGAATGAGAAATTTGGGGGACAACCTGAATGTCCATCAGTAAAGGAAATGGCAAAATAAATTATGGCATATGCATTCTCTTAAATCTTATCTTGGGCATTTGTTCAAAAGAATGAGTTTGATCTCAAAATACTGACATGGAATAATGGCTATCTTAAAAAAAAAAAAAAAGCAAATAGAACAATGTGTATTATATTCGATTTTTACAAAATTTCCATTTTGTAGAAGTGTATTGGATGCAATCTTTGTGCACTTTCTCAGATTTCCTCTACTGCCTCTTTTTCTAAAAGTTACCCTCACACCCCCATTGCACCGCTACCACAACCACTGCCTTTGCTGAGCTCCCTGAGCTGGCTAGAGTTCAAGCTGGATCCCTGAGCCTGTACAGCCCTCACTCCCAATGTCCTGAACCCTGGCAGCATTGAGTTATCACTCCATTTCTAGATTTGGATGAAATGCCTCACTATGGAGCACGAATCGGCTTCCTGTTTTGCTGCCAAGGGCTGGAAATGTGAGAGGTTACCTCCCCATGGGGTCAAATTGGCCAATGGGAAATGAGAGGCAAGAGAGATCCAAGGAGAAAAATTCCCTCCCCTTTCTCCCTGCAGTGGACTACTCTAAAGCATGGTTTCTTCTTACAGCTTTTCCAGAGAAGTCCTGCATGCCGAGTGAACACACCTGCCAAGCATCTGCTGTGACTTCGCCAGACTCATGATGACATAGCGGCCGGTGCAGCACATCACATTGCTTTGCATATTTCTTGCCTCCCTTCCATTTTTTTTGTCACCCTCACCATCCTCATTTGCATTTCCCAAACAAAGTAGCTGCAAATTAATCTTTGACTCTGGTTCTCCTGTCAAGAGGACCCAGGCTAAGATCACAAGCAAACTAGATATCAAGGCTATATATAAAATGTTAGTGAATGTACATACACATGCATACACCTAAGCCTTTGTAAATGCCTAGAAATGTGAGAAGGATATACGTCAGACTTTAACAGTGGTCTGCCTTTGCTGAATACATTTTTTTATTAAATGTGCTTCACTTTTGTATATTTAACTAAACAATAACTTAAAATCATAAATCCTGTCATAGTAATAAGACTAGTATGTTTCCCTACTTTGCTCCTTTGCTGGCTTTAGTATATCATTAAATCATTTCATTTCTCAGGCAAAATCAGTGCATAATATTTCCAAATTTTTTTATCTGGTTATGACACTTAATCATTCACCACACTCACACGCAGCTACTGCCACGCACACTTCTTCCTTGCTGGCAGACCCCAGCTTTGTCTGTAATCACCCTTTCATTTCCTCCCCTTGCTTTCTTGGAATTGTGAGGGACAAGTCAAAAGAAGTGCAGAGAACCAGAACCGTAATATCATTAAGTCAGTGTATTAAGTAACCATGGGGACTCCTACCGCAAAATTCCTGATTTGTAAGATAATTAATGTGTTCACACTTTAAATTGGGTATTTTATTAATTGCCTTTAAAGGCATCCTGTATATATATACATACATACTTTATACATATAATGATATATAATATATACACAAACATGCAAACATACATACATTCCAGTCTCATATATCTCACCAGAGACTAAGCAGTGATATTTGTCTTACTTATCATATTCTCAGCTCCTAACCTGGCACCTGCACACAGTGGGAGCTCAACAAGCATTTCTTAAATTGAACCGATTAGGTTCGTTTACCTCAATCTGCAATTTACATCTGGTGGGAGGTTAAGTAATAACAAGGTAGGGAACAAAATAAAATCTGAATGACCTCTCATTCAAAAAGCTTAAGGCTATCAGTAAAGTTAACAAACAAAATTTGTCACCAAACTGCATTCTTTAAATCGTTAGCATATTGCAGTGCCCAAAGGATAGCAACAAACTGCGGTGAGAATGAAACCTCAGATTCCAGTTACCATATTCTTTCTAGATATAACCAGTTAAACACAATTTAAGAAGAATTCTGTTCTTGATCAAGTAATCCTAGTGCTTGAAGAATATCAGTAACATATCAAGACTTGTCAACAGAATTTGACAAGTTGCCAACAAGAATTAAGGTTGGTGGTGGGAGCAGCAGTTACAAGTGAGAGCTACCATTCTGTGACCTAATCGAGGCCAGTGTCCGAAACTTGGTCTAAGTCTCCCCTTAAGTAGCTCCAGCACTGCAGTAACAAAACTTGGCCAACTTTGAATTATAGACATGAATGGAGAAAGGAGTAGACACAGGCAAATGATATTCATTTATTCAATATTTATTATCCCAGGTCTATGTGCCAGAAAATGTTCTAAATGCTGGGAATTCAGCAGTGAAGAAAAGGCACAAAAATCCTCACCCACTTGGAGTTTATTTTCTATGATTGGGGGGAAGTGGGTTAGGAGGAACAGCAACCAAAAATATCAAAAATTCATTTTAGCTCTTAGTTTCCTAGTAAGGCCAGCTCCGGGGGGAAAAAAATTGTCAAAACAATGAAGTTCTGTCACCTCCTTCCCCCTGGCTCTCTCTTTCTAGTCTCCTCTGGTTCCTTCTGCATCATGTTTAGCAGCCTCCCTGCTCCCACCCCTCCCCAAACAACTTACTCTGGGCTGTCTGGTCAACTGGATCTCAAGCTCTTACGAGAGGGTCTGCTAATCCGTTTTGTTTTGTTTTTTCCTAAAACCCTGTCCAGAGGTTCAGAGGATCAGCCAGCCTGCTTCAGTCATCCTTCTCCTCCTTGTAACCACGCATCAGAATCTACCCAGTTTGCATCTTTTTCCGCAGGACTTGTTCACTACATTCCAAGGCAGTACTATTAGTTCAAGCTAATGTGATATTTTATTTTAATAACTTCATAATACTAACAGTCTCTGATAGCTGCAGAGTGCCTATGTATTTATGGAGACATTGCACAAATACTAACCATCTTATTCACACTACGACCCTATGAGATAGGCAGAACAGGTTTTATTTTCCTCTTTTTACCACTGAAGAGACTGACCTCTGAGAAGTGAAGTCCTTTGCCCAGGCTCATCCAGCTGAGGAAGAGCAGAGTCAGCAGGAGCATCCTCCTAACTCCTTAATGGTATCATTTCCCCTGTACTTTTGTGTGGTTCTTTTGCGTTAGAATTGTAATTATCATGATAACATTGAATTATAATAACTTTAGTGGTGGAAATGCCAAGCTCCAGAGCGAGCTGGTGGAAAAGAACTCCTGGGGCTGGTATGTCTTTGGTATCTTAAACCAACTAGATAGATTTTCTTTTCCACTTTCAGGCAGAGGCAATGTTGTCAGAATCACTATCAAGTAATAGACATATTACTGATTAGACCAAGTAATACAGCCTGTGGGCCAGTGTTTTTTGGCAACTGGGGTACTTTCCATCCCTTCAAGCGCAGCCGCCAGCTCCTGCTCTCTGCATGTGGACTGATTGGAGCCAGCTGCCCCCGCCAGCCCCCGCAAAACGTGCCTCCACTCAGGAGTCAGCGTCCAGGTCATCCCACTCGTTCCTCCCTTCCTCCCCATTGGAGTGACCGCGTAACTTGTTGTCTGAACCAAAGCAATTTTGAGAGAAAAAGGAGGTGCTATTAATACCAGGACAATAGTGTGAACCAGGACAGTCATGAGTGAACCAGGATCCTACTTACCTCCACCAAATAAGGGGTGAAAACTCTGTAAACAAAAGAATTGATAGAATTATAGTTTGTTTTTCCTTCTTGGTGTGCTCTTGATACACACAAATGTATCTTACTTCACACAAAAGAAGTCCTGAAAAGTTGCATGTTACATAAATGAAATTTCAAATATAAAGGAAAGGTAGCTAGTTAAGGAAACTTGTGAATTCTTTGGAAATGTAAAAAAAAAGTCTTTTCACAAAGCACCTTCCTATCTCTTATGTAAGGCTATACAATTTAATTTTCTATAACAGTCTCTTAATACATAGAAATATATATTGACTAGTGGGATATTTAATTTCCACCGAAAGCCTGTGGAACAGTATCATATGGAACACAACCATAAGGGAATCTGCACATGGGAATCAAGGCTTCCTACTTGAACAGATATTATTGCCCACCTACCAACAAAATCTTTATTCATATAGTTTGCTTTGTTTCTTTTCTTTTTTTTTTTTTTTTTTTTTTTTTTGAGACAGAGTCTCACTCTGTTGCCCGAGCTAGAGTGAGTGCCGTGGCATCAGCCTAGCTCACAGCAACCTCAAACTCCTGGGCTCAAGCAATCCTTCTGCCTCAGCCTCCCACGTGGCTGGGACTACAGGCATGCGCCACCATGTCCGGCTGATTTTTTCTATATATTTTTAGTTGGCCAATTAATTTTCTTTCTATTTATAGTGGAGACGGGGTCTCGCTCTTGCTCAGGCTGGTTTCGAACTCCTGACCTTGAGCGATCCTCCCTCCTCGGCCTCCCAGAGTGCTAGGATTACAGGCGCGAGCCACCGCGCCCGGCCTAAATGGTAATTTTTATGTTATACATTTTACCACAATTTCTAAAAAGGCAAAGACTTCTGATGCATCTTCAAATGATCCCGTGACTGGAATTGAAAGTAGGACCTAGGTCAGAGGCTAGGAAATCAGACATGAAAACGGATTTTTTAAAACATAGTATTTAATTGGTGGGGAAGGGTCCGAACATAAAAACACTGCATTGCACAATGACAAGAAGGAACAACCTAACCTCCAATTCCAAAGTAGGGGCGGACCAAAGCACCCCTCAGTCTGCGGAGGAGAGAATCTTGTCTCTGACCAGACTCAGTCCAATGGGATTCAAAGAAAAGGGAAAGTCCCGCCTCCCTAGCGGCTACAGTCCAATGGGAGCTCCTGGGGCGCGCCGCTCTGCGCAGGCAAGGAGCCCGTCGGGGAGCAGCGTCCGGGCGAGGAGCACGCCCCGCCCTGCACCCGCTAGTCCTGCTGCTGCGCCTGCTGCGGGCGGCTCGTCCCGGAAGCCAGGCCTGTGAGTGCGGGAGGCTGAGTGTGCCGGTCACTCCGCCTTCCTTCCCTGCTGAGCGCCTCCCGCCCCCACCCTGACAAGGCCCGACCGCCAGCGTCGCAGCGAGAGGCCTGCTTCCCGGGAAACTGAGGCTGGGTACCTCCCCCATTACCAGCGCCCTGACGACGCTTCACGGGGGAGCTGAGTTGTAGGGAGGCTTCGTTCTTGTCCCCTTTCTGAAACATACCCTCCCCCAAACTGTGGCCTTTATGAGGCCCCTAGAGAGCGCTTCCTGCAACCCAGGCAGGGAGGATTGGGGAGGTGGCCTTGGGAGTCAGAGAAGATAAGGTCAGGCGTAGGGGGTAGGGTTTGCTCTGAGACTGGTTGCTTCTTGGAAGTAACTGCCCCAATCCTCTCCACCCCATTCGAACCTTGAACTTGTCCTACCTACAGTTAGTTCTCCTGCATGGCAGGAGATGAACAGAGAAAAAGTGAATTTTCTATGAAACTGATTTTTGCAGTGCCTAGTTATTGATCAGCTACTTACTTCCTGCTTGGCATGGGGCAATGCAAAGATGAATAAGATCTGAACTTAAAGGGTGTCCGGCCTGTTGAAAAAGAACTACTAAGCAGATTAGTGTCATAAAATGTTACAGACGCTGTCACGGCAGAATGTGTAGGGGCTCGGGGTTTCCCAAAGGAGGGAGTGATTTCTACCTCTGGAGTGCAGAAAGGCTTGAGAGAGGTGGCAGGCATTCAGTGTTGGAAGACAAGCAGGGCCTTGAGTAGACAAAACTGGGGGTGCCAGGGGGGCACTGCAGGCAGCTGGAGCAGCCAGAGTGGGGTTGTGGGAACCACAGGTGGATCTGCAAAACTGGGGGTTGGGTGGCACAGGCTGAATCAGAACATCTTGATTGTTAGAGACTCATCTCTGTCGTTGCTTTCTGGGTATTTACTAACATTAAGCTGCTGAATTGCGGCTATATCGCCCCCTGATAGGTGGGTCTGTTTTCCCAGGTTACAGAGGAAAAAGAAACTTAGAAATTATCTAATTTCCCTAACTTTGCCTACTGGTATGTTAGTGAGTGAAGGATGTCAAGCAAGGTCTTTTGGATTCAAAATCCTCGGCAAGTCCCAGTTTCCTATGAGACAGGCCGAGAAATTGTGTTTCTGGAAGCAGTGGTGAGGGTCTCATTGAAGGATCTCCAGCAGGACAGTAAGATGGTGGTACTTGTGTTTGGGAGAGACCACCTCAGCAGTAGTGGGGAGGAGAGATGTTGGGAGCTGCAGGGGAAACAGAGGGGCACTGAAGAAGTCGAGAGGGGAGTGGGCTTCTCCAGGCAACACTCATGGAGTGAGTAGAGGGTGAGCTGAGGAAGTGACTGAGGAAACCCAGTGTGGTCACTGCTCAGGCACTGGAGCCAGTCGGGATACGGAGAGGAGTTAGTTCCCTGGGCTTCTGAGAGACCACGTCAAAGGCTGACATGAGTTAGTGGCTTTGGCAATTACGAAGTGGCTGGTGACCTCAGCCAGATGATCACCATGCTAAGATGGGGACAAAAGCAAGATTTGATGAAACATATATTTACTAACTGGAAAAAAAAAGTTACATTAACAGTAGAATCTCATTTTTTTAAAGCAGTTTATTCTTTTATTTATTAATTAATTTATTTTTTTTGAGACAGAGTCTCACTCTGTTGCCCGAGCTAGAGTGAGTGCCGTGGCGTCAGCCTAGCTCACAGCAACCTCAAACTCCTGGGCTCAAGCAATCCTTCTGCCTCAGCCTCCCGAGAGCTAGGATTACAGGCGTGAGCCACCGCGCCCGGCTCCCTTAAACGTCTCCCCCTCCCAAACCCGCTCCCCGAATAAACGGTCTTTCTCTACTTCCTTCGCCCCCACACCCTTTTAATTACCACATTATTTTTTTTTTTTTTTTTTTTTTTTTTTGAGACAGAGTCTCACTTTTGTTGCCCGGGCGAGAGTGCCGTGGCGTCAGCCTGGCTCACAGCAACCTCAAACTCCTGGGCTCAAGCGATCCTTCTGCCTCAGCCTCCCGAGTAGCTGGGAC
>CAUYRT010086390.1:0-68215 GCA_963574885.1 Lepilemur ruficaudatus | reverse complement strand
ACAATTAAATGATTTTCAGTGAATTTACCGAGGTGTACAGTTAATCACATGAATCAGTTTTTGAGGAATTCCTTTCCCCTATTGAGACCCCTAATTCCGCTCCCCAACTACTTTTCAAGCATATCCCACCCCTCCACAGTGAGGTTTTCATCCTTTTTATCCTTCTGTGCTACATCTGCTCTGGTGGATATATAAAGTCAGAGAGCTCTCTGGATAGAGAGTCCAAGTCCAGCTTGGATTGGATAGAGATGGTTTAGGCTGGGATATGCACATGCCCCATTCCTCTCTGTTCTACTCAGGAAACATATGACAAGCCATGACAATATTAGAGGGTTCTAGGTATCAACTTAAATCCCCCCAAATTTATAATAGTGTTATACATAAGGAGAACCAATTGCAATATGAGTAGGCAGAGTATGACCTCATTTAAAAAATATATATTTTATGTATAAATATAAAGATATTAAAGATATTCATATTAATTTATGTATTTATACATAGATATTAAAGTATATGTATGTATCAAAGAAAGATAGAAAGATATCAAAGAGAGATATTGAAGAATATACATAAAAGTGTTTTTAAAAAGTAAATTCCTTTAAGAGTTTGGTTCTTTGGTTCTCATTATTAATAAACTGCCTGGGACACACATCACAAATGCATAAGATATATCATGGTATCACAAAAAGATGGTGTCGGTCGCCTGGATGAATGAAGCTGTGATAAATAAACATCCTGAGAGACTAAAAATCCCAAATTCCTTTAATTATGGGTGGTTCCTAATTCTTAGTTCTCTTCCTCCTCTACTCCTCCTAAAAGTGGATAAACCAGGTCACACAAGGGAAGAGAAAGAAACACAAGAGATTTAAAAATAAAGATGGTAACTGAAGAAAGACAGTGATACAAAGAGGAAGATAAGAAACTAGGGGAACTCAACCAATTTCAATGGGCCTTGCAAGGATTTGAATGAGCAGTTATGTATTTAATACCTCTGAATTTGGGACAGTCCCTAAATTCAAAGAACTCATGACTTCATCCTGAGTCCCAGAACGTGCCCAGATTAAATCCCTTTGCAAAGCACCCCCATCAGGAATCTAATGCGAGAGAAATTTAGTATGCTAATAGTCTCTGCTGTTAATTTGTTTCTGATCTGGGCAGACCTACAGATAGCCTACAATTTCTTCTAAGGCATGTTGCGTGTTCACTATTATAAATAAAGTTGCTGTGAACCTTCCTATCTGTATATCCTGGGGCACATGGGTAAGAATTTCTCTTGGGCATTTGGTTTGCAAACTTTAACATGTATTAAAAATCACCTGGAGAATTTTTGAAAACACAGGTTGCTGGACTCTGCCCTCAGAGTTTCTTATTTAGTAGGTCTGGATGAGGGCCCAATAACTGAATTTCTAACAAGTTCCCAGATGATGCTGGAGCACACACTTTGAGAAGCACTGATCTAGGGAAATAATCTTTAAACTGGAGTACCCATATCTTTGGAATACACAAAATCTTTCCAAGAGGTACAGGACAGATATAGCTTTACTGGAACCTATTTTCAAACCCTCCATATCCATATATATTATTTCCTCAAACTTCTGTTAGATTTCCCTTAGGATACTCTCATAGTCAAATGGTCACACTGGTCCTCTATTCCCACTTTCCACTATAACAATCTTCCTTCTCTCACTTTACAAAAGAAAGTCATTCCCCTCACCCATTCCTAGCATTGTTCTAATGTGCAAAGGGCTCTTGAACATTATGTGTCCTAAGGAATAAACCAAGACTCCTTTAATCAAGGCACCAAATGTCTCCCCATCCATCTTTTTAAGAGATGTATTTCTAATCATTATTAAACAAAAAAATTAAACTATTACTGATCAAAATGTGTGCGCTTTTGATCAAAAAAAGTCTGAACTCTAGAGCCAAAATATCTAGGATCATGAACCCACTACTTACTGGCTGTGAAATCTTGAGCAAGTTACTTAATTTTCCTATGCCTCAGATTCCTCATCTGTAAAGTGCAGGTAATAATATTAAGTTCCTCTTAGAATTACTGTGAGCATTAAATGAGCTAATATATGTTACATGCTTAGAATGGTACCTGGCACATAGGAAGTGCTATGCATTAGCTATTGTTATAATTATTAATTGCAACAACTCAATGCAGAGAAATTTTTATTTTAATTTTTAAACTTTATATAACTTTATATTGTTAATATACTTTCCTTTTGTTTCAGGAAACTCTTATAGGCTTATCAATAAAAAACTTTAAAGAAAAATACGTGTAATATGATGTTAAATTATGTGGAAATATGATTGTAAGTAAAATATGTTAGTTAGAGAAGAGTTTACAAACCATATGATTCACCAATCCCACTTCTGGGTATATATCTAAAGGAAATGAAATTAGCACTTTGTAGAGATAGCTGCACGCCCATGTTTACTGCAGCACTGTTCACAATAGCTAGGAAACGGAAACAACCTAAGTGTCCATCAACAGAAGAATGGATAACAAAAATATGGCATTGAGACAAAATGGAATACTACTTGGCCATAAAAATGAAAGAAATACTGCCATTTGTGACAACATGGATCAACCTGGAGGACGGTATGCTAAGTGAAATAAGCCAGACACAGAAAGGCAAATACTGTATGATCTCACTTATATGTGGAATCTAAATAAACTGAATTCATAGAAGCAGAGAGTAGAACAATGATTACCAGAGGCTGGAGGGTGGGGAAAACAAAGAGACGTTGGTCAAATGGTACAAACTTTTAAGTTGTAAGATGAGTAGGATCTACAGATCTAATGTACAACATGGGTGGTGATGAATGTGTTAATTCATTTGATTGTGGTCATTATTATGCAATGTATATGTATGTCAAATAATCACATTGTACACCTTGATATGCAATCTGTATTTTCATTACATTGCTAGCATTTAATTTTAATGAAGTGCAATTTAAAAAGTGATGGATCGCTTTTATTTTCAAATGTTATTTTTGCAACAGACCTGCATTACATCCTTTGCAACTATTTAAACTTACAATAAAAAAATTTCAGATGTTAACTTAAAGATGTGTAACAGTATAGATTTCTTCAATGTTCTTTTATTGTATACACAACCTGAATCTCATCAAGATCACTGTCTTAATTATATGCCTAGGAGTGAAATTGCTAGTTATAAAGTATTCTCATATTCACCATTTACTGTTTTGCAATTTTTTTTCTAATAAGGTTATACTCTTTTGGTACACACTCCCACCAGCTGGCTATAGGGTTTCATTGATCTACATCATCATAGATACTTGATATTATCAAGCTCATTTACTTTTTGCCAATTTGGTGGTTGTCAAATGATATCTTTTTGGGATTGGTTTGACATTTTCCAGATTATTAAGAAAGCTAAGGATAATTGCTGGTCATTTGTGTTTCTGCTACTGTGAGAAAGCTATGTGTGTATTTGCCCATTTTTTAGGGAATTTAATACTTTATGTGTTGTCAGTATCTTTGTCCATTCCCTAGTCTTGTCTTTCTTTTCTATTTGCAGTGTGTTTTGACAGTGTTTCTTAATTTTTATGTTGTAAACTTATCAATTTTAAAACTTCTGTTTTGTGGGGTTTTTTGTGACTTAAGAGTCCTTCTCTATGCCAAAGTCACTAAAATTTTTAGAAGATTAAGGCAGATTTTTTTTCTTAAATTAAAATTCATCTGGAATGGATTTTTGTGTATGATGTGAGGTAGAGATCCAATTTCTGCTTTTTTAAATACAGACATCAAATTGTCCTAACACTATGTAGTGAAAATCAATCATTGACTATTTGATTTGCCCAGCTGCCTCTTTCATATAAATTTGACTCAATCAAATAAACCTGTTATCACAATAACATCACATTGGCATAGTAATTAATTATAACCTCATGATGCATTCTGATATATGGTAAGACAAGTCTCCCCAGATGATTCTTCTTTAAAGGAGCATTGGCTATAATTTGGTCTTTTCACTGTGTAAATTTTAGAATCAACCTGCAAATCTTACTCTTGCAATTTTGATTAAATTGTGGTACATTTATAGATCAAGTTGTTAAAAAACTGACATCTTTAAAATTATTTTAATATCTGTGAAGATGTTATATTCTTGCAATTATATGAATGCTCTTTGATGTCTTTCAATACAATTTTAAATTTTATTCCATTAAAGTAATACATGGTTTTTGATAGATTTATTTCCAATAACCTTAAGTTTTATTGTTTCTGTGAACAGCGTTTTTATTGTGTTTTCTAACAGTTCATTGCTGATATACATGAGTATAATTGATTTCATTTACTAACCATATACACACTTTGCTAGCTCTCTTATTATGTCTAATAATTTTTCTATGAAAGTTTTGAGCTTCATCATATAAACAATCTTATGCTATCAATGGCAATTTTATTTCTTTCTTTACAAACTTACCATTTTTATTTCTTTCACTTCTCTGCTATGCTTGTTAAGGCTCCAGGACATGCTTAGAGAAGCAGTGAAGTGGGCATCATTGTCTCGCTCCTGAGTTTAAAAAGGAAGCTTCCAATACGAAAGAAATTGAAGAAGACACAAATAAATGGAAAGATATTCTGTGCTCATGGGTTGGAATAATCAATATTGTTAAACTGTCCATACTACTCAGAGTGATACACAGATTCCAAACAATTCCTATCAAAATTCCAACGGCATTTTTCACAGAAGTAGAAAAACAATTCTAAAATTCTTTGGGAACTGCAAAAGAACCCAAATAGCCAAAACAATCCCGAGAAAGAAAAACAAAGTTGGAGGCATCACACAAACTAATTTCAAATTTATATTAGAAAGCTACAGTAATGAAAACAACATAGTGCTGGTATAAAAACAGACACACAGACCAATGGAACAGAATAGAGAGCCCATAAATAAACCCAAGCATATAGGGTCAACTAATTTTTGACTAGGTCACCAAGAAGACACAAAGGGGGAAAAGACAGTCTCTTCAATAAATGATGTTGGAAAAACTGAATATCTACAAGCAAAAGAATTAAACTGGACCCTTCTCTTACACTACACACAACAAATCAACTCAAAATGGGTTAAAGACCTAAACATAAACCCTCTTTCCAGAAGAAAACATAGGAGAAAACCTCCTTGACGTTGGTTTTGGCAATAATTTTTTGGACAGGACATCCAAAGCACAAGAAAAAGTAAATGAGTGGGACTTCAACAGACTAAAAGCTTCTGCACAGCAAAGGAAATAATCAACAAATTGAGAAAAACCTCTTTAAAACCTCATAATATTCAGAAAAAGAAACCTAGTTAAGTGATAATAGGTTTTGTTAATAGCAAAATTTTCACCCTTTTGGAAAATTTTACCCCATAAAATCTTGGGTGATTGGGAAGAAAAAATACTTCCTCCATACTTTCTGAAATTATAGAACTCAAAGATTACACTGAGAATCCAAATGAGTAAGAAAGACCATATTAAGATAAAAATTAAGTTCAATTTTTATCTTTTAATTTAAATATAAAATTATTACATAATGCTTTATTTAAGAAGCAAACCACAAGGGGAATTTTCCTCATATACTTCCTCATAAAACAACTCTCTGACACTACTCTCCTGACATCTTATCAAATGTAACACATAGACCTATCATTTTTCTCCTAAAATGTATCAAGACTAGAACCTTGTAAATAGTAGACATCTGACTAGAATTTGATGAATTAAAATACACTATTTTCCAATTTATCTGATAATATATGATCACTGGGTCCTTGGTAGAAAACATAATTCTTTAATCTCATATTTTTGTTCTTTAGTAAATACACGGTAATACTTTTCTTGATTGAAAGTAGGTTTGTTTTCAACACTGGTTTTCACAGTGAATCTAAAATAGCTAGAATAATAGGTTTTCAAAACTGGCTACATATTAGAATCATCTAGGTAATTTTTAAAAAATATATTATTGCCAGACTTTACCCCCAGAAATTCTGATTTCTTTGTACTCTTATACGTCTTAAGGAATCTATTCTTAAAAAATTATTCAAGTGATTCAGATATATAACTGGATTTGAAAAGCATTGATTAAAACATTTTCTAATCCCCATCATCTGATGTACATGTCTAGATAAGAGCTTGGTAATATTTTTTCTGTGTTCACATCACTTAAAGTGCAACACTCTTCCTTCAGTAATATCTTTTACTATAAGTTTCTAGTGAAGGGGTCTCACACTCTTGCAGGTAAGAATGGGGATGGGGATCATTTCTAACCCACTCTGGGTATAAGGGGCACTGTAATCCAATTTGAAAATAATTGATCTAATTTCTAGAAGACAAATTAAAATGAAAATAAACAAAATAATTTTGCAAGTTTTGCCCATGAACAACTTGGTCCAAATCAAAATTATATATTATCAACATTGTATAACCATTTTTGCTTAACCATTTTTTCACACTTTCTTGATTTAAAGTTGGATTATTTCATTTCGGTATTTAAGATTTTTCTGGAGATAATGAGCTTTGGTCTTAGGAAGTTCAGTTTCACAAATCCTTTCAATTTAAATAAAAATTCAAGTACCTTTCCTCCTGCAATCATAATAAAAACAAAAAGAGATAAATCCCCATGGGTGTCCTATCAACATGACATAAAAAAGAGAAATTGTTTATATTCATGTTGTCTGTAGGATTATTTAAAAATATTTAACAAGTACCATTTTAGATGTCAGGCATATATCACGACACCTTTAGAATGTATCAAATGACCTAAGCTGCAAGAATATAAAACTCCAACATTGTAATGTTTCTGAAAGGCTAGGATGAAAACATGATATCCTAAAGGAAAAATCCAGTGATACCATGTGACTTCCACAGAGGGAAGAATTACAGAGATAAACCCAATACACTGAAATTATATTGTATAAGGCAGGCATTGATTTATTCATCCAACAAATTTTTATTGAGTCCCTAGCAAATGCTACTCACTATTGACAGACTAGACCCCTGTCCTCATGGAGCTGTGATTCTACCGGAGGGGAAGAAGCATAAAACAGCAAAAGTGAAAACAAACAGCAAACAAACAAAACAGTCAAATATGAGCTCAAGTACTGACTCAGAGACTTAAGAGCCATTAATTCTTAGGCAAGTTATTTTACCTTTCTGAACTTCTGTCTGCATTTACAAGTGGAAATAATATTACCTACCACACAAGCTTGCTGTGAGGATCAAATACATTAAGCTAATGTAAATAAAGCATAGAACCGGCATAGTCTTATTTGCGTTTCAAAGTCAGCTAGAGAATAAAACCCAAACGTAAATTCTAAACAGGTCAAAAGAATACTGTTTGCCTTGTAATCTTTCATGTCTCCTCTTCTTTTTCATTTGCCCTAAATCTAGTATTCTGAATATCATATTTCATTAATTCTAAGACCCCTATTTCTCTCATTTTAACTTTTCTAGATAGAACATGTCTTATGAGACTTCTTGCAATTGCTGTCAGTCAAATGTCAATCATTACCATGACATAGTTTTCATCACCAGCGCATGTCCAAACATTAAGAGCAATGGCATCCAAAGTTTCAGAATGGATGACATTGGCTTGAAAAACATCCTGAAAGTAGTGAAGCACTCTTTTCAAGCCCAAGATACACATATGTGTATGTATGTGTATGTATGTGTATATGGGTGTTGGGGAGGGTAGGGAGAACATAAGGACCAGTGGTGAATCAGATTTGTTTAACAATGTTCTAGAACTGTTAAGTCAAAATAGGCTAGCTCTATGTAATTGCCAAATCAGTTTAATTGCTTAGCACCGGAAGCTTTTGGTCTATCATTAATTCTTTGAATCTTTTAAAGAAATGCTTTGTCACCAATGTTCCTTTTGGGCACAGAGGACAATACTGTGTGGAAAAACATGGGTATTGAAGATTCTGAGTTAAAAAGTGATCAAGAGAGTCCATCCCTAAATATGAAGGAGCTTTAGTAATACTGTAACAATTTTTTAAATTATATTTTCTTTTTATTATGTGCATAAGAATTATATATGGACCAAATCCATATATAATTAAGTGTAAGGAGCTGTTTCAATAGGTATAAAATAAAAATCTAAGACGTAGTTTATCTTATAGCACTTTTTTTGTTTATTTCTTGAAGATGTATAAAACATCAGAGCAGGTTACAATTGATAGAAGCTTAGACTTGTTGAAATATGGTGTTCACAGTAGCCAAATACGGTGTCTAGCACATCAAAGGAACTTACACCAATGTTTGTTGAAATAAATTAATGAATCCTTCAGGATAGAACACAGTATCTGTCCCTGAATGCCCCTCCAAGAGCATGATTCCTGCAGAAACCCTTCCCCTGGGTAAATGTGGAGATTTTCACACTGTCCCAGAATCCACTTTTTACAGTTCCCTCTGCCACCCTGCAATCTACTCAATACAAAATTCTATTTCAAGAAAGCTAACATTGTAATAACAAAAATCATTTTTATCTTTAACAGTTTGACTCCCGAGCCCCGGCCTGAGCAAGCACCACTGCAGCAGGTTCGTACCACCCATCCCTGGACACACCACTGCCGCAGGGCAGGGAAGGAAGTCAGTACCAAGCAAGTTGCAAGTGCACCTCTCCATCTGAGGAAAGTTTCCCCAGTGGCCGCTGGAGGGAGGAAGCACAGGCTCTGGCTGCAGCCACAGGGAGAGTTCATCCTGAAGCCACCATCAGAAGGCGACATCATGAGGGAAAAAATGGCGGATCAGAAGGAGCTGGTGAACCTACACTCCCAAGGAAAGAAGAGCAAATAGGAAGCAGGTGCCTACCGACAGCTATTCTTAGAAAGAACATTGTGAAACCACAGAGAAGTAGCAAGAGACTCTCAGTGTGAGGAAAAAAAGGTGCTGGGATGATACATTTGATAATATCAAAGCATGCGCTGGGAAGATTAGCAGGATAGAGTGCTGGGGCACGTGCTCACCGAGTTGTGAGAGGGCTTTCTCCGCTGCCACAGATTGGGGACCTGCCTGGAGTCTGCACAGAGTCATTGTACCAGACAACAGGTGCAGTGAGAATCAAGCAGCAGCTAAAGCCATCGTGAGCTCCCAGGCACACAGCACCCAAGGAAAAGAGGTCATTTTATCAAAATGCACTTGAATGCATATTGCAGCACAATTCACAATTGCAAAGATATGGAAATCAATCCAAGTGCCAATAAATTCATGAGTGGATTAGCAAAATATGGTATATGTATGTTGTGGAATACTACTTTGCCATGAAGAAGGATGAATTAAGGCCTTTTGCAACAATTTGGAGGCCATTATCTTAAATGAAGTATCTAAAGAATGGTAAAACAAATACACATGTACTCACTATTAAATTGGAACTAGCCAATGAGCACACATGTGCACAGAGGGCACAGAGGGAAGTAAAACTCAGTAGAAACGGAGCAGAGGAGAGGGGGCAGGAGCGGATGGGTGGAAACCTACCTAACAGGTATAATGAACACTGTCCCGTTGATGGACACCCCTATAACCCTGACTCAAGCATAACAAAATTGATACATGTAACCAATGTATGTACCCCCATAATATTTTGAAATAAACAATTATTAAAAAAATAAAAATAAAATAATAGAACTAAGTTTTTAAAAAGTTTAACTCTCTAAAAGAATTTTTAAACTACCTTTAGAAATCGTGCCATTTCCTATTGTTATTGTAACTCTCAAGATAACTTTGTTAGTAATTCCCACAAAGAAAACTCTTCCCAGTTTTTTGTCAGGGGGTTGTGTTGATCCATCACATGTCAGGACAAAATGCTCTTTGTGCAGCAAACCAGAGTGGTTGTAATTGAAACACGAAACGTGCCTTGAATAGGCAATCAATCTTAACTTGATTATCCACACTGTAATAGATTTCTGGCAATTTATACCTTCAGATGAATACCGTGTAAAATGCTTCTAAAAATTATGCAAATCCTGCAATGAAATCTCTAGTTTCACACTGTCATTTGAGTCAGTTTCTCTAATCCAACTTGCATTATAGCATAGAAGCAATTTCATCCACATGACAGAAATGAAGAGAGAAGGACAGCTTTGTCTTTTGTCATCTTTAAAGAGTCATGATCAGTTTGTGGACCTTTAGTAAAATTAGTACGTAATCATCTACAGACTACTTAGTTTCAGTACATTCATAGTTTTTCTTTGGTGACAATAACTGGCAATTTTTCAAAACCCAGTTTCACTGTTTATTGAGGTAAGTGATAAAAGAGAAACTTTTGCTCCTTCCTTCCTTTCTTTCTTACTATTTCTGCCAACTACTAGCTGTGTAACATTTGGCAAGTCACTTAACCTCTTTTTTCTGTGGTATATTTTCTCTTATGAGTAAAATGCGGATTATAAAAGTGCATACCTCACAGATTTGTTATAAGGATTAAATGAGTTAATACTTACATAGCACTTAGGGAAAAGCCTAGTACATAGAAGGCCCCAGTAAATCTAGCTATTATTTTTATTATTACTGGATGTAATCATATAAGGTCAATGGAGATGAATAAATAATGAATTCAGAGATTAATAAATTAGTGATAAAAGTGGGATATAAAGCTTGACCTTTCAAAAATGGTCAAGATTTCAGTAGAAAGTGGGGGTTACACACACTTATTACCACTATTCACAACTTTTTCTTCCTGTCTTCTTCCTAGTTTTCCAGAATATAACTTGGAGATAATGAGCACAGAACAAGAAATCTTGGTTCAGTAAATCACAGCCAACCTATAGCTCTCCAAATACTTATGAAAAGAGAGAGGAAAAGGAATGATGAGTGTGCTTTCCAAGAGCACGACCCACCTGTATGCAGCTGTGCCTGGTGCAAGCATGATTATCTGGGGTGCTGAGAGACTAGGGGACTCTGGAGAGCCTGCCAGCCTTCTGTCCACATGTTCCAGCCTGCACTGAGATGTATTGGGTTTTGCCCACTGAAAAACAGCTTATAGGCTGTGTAAATTTCTGCACATTTTTTACTATCTCTAAATTTCAGCATCATCGTTTACAAAATGGACTTTAAAAACAACCAAGTGGTTGCTCTGATGAGCAAATTACATTTGTATGACAACTAGAAAAGAACCTGTTACAGAGCAGGTATTCAACAATTGTTAGTTGCCCCAAATATATGTAAACATTTTGGATTAGTCCTCTACAAAACAGCAGCTCATACTGAACTGTATATAATTCTAGTTAACATCATTCCTCTTTGTTGTAGCTAAGTTAGCTGAATTAGGTAGAGAACAGTTATGCCGCAATCATATATGTTGTTTGAGTATCTGTAACACTTATTTCTATATGCTGCTATGAAAAGACATTCTATAAGAAATGTGATTTAATCAATTCCAATGGCTTAAAGAGTCTTGAGCAGTATATCAAATTTTAGATGCCAAAGTTTAATTGAAATCTGGCATATAGATGAGCACTTCTCCATGTATTGAAAGCCAGCAGAAGATTCTTAAACAAAGAGCAATCACAAATGGTAATTTTATCCAACTGGATCCAATTATATTTAGCATTTTTTATAAAAGGGAAAAAACAAGAATGGATTCAAGAAAATGTTTTCCTTTTATGATTTTTATTCTCTTTAGTAGGCAAAGATGCATTGCCTTATGAAGTTACTTCTTATAAGTCAAGAAACATACTGTCTAGAAAAAAAAAATGCAATGTCTTCCTAGAAGTAAACAAACATTCTATCACAGAATAAATGTGAGCATTTAAGAACATCTGGCAATCACTGCATAACCTAAAATGTTGGCACCCTAAAAATATGTTTCAGGATAATAATTTCTTGCCAGTGGAGTTGATTACTCCAAGACAGGGAAGGTTTGGAAACAAAATAGGTGGTTTCTGTCATGCAGAACATAGACCTCCAAAGTGATGAATTATAAGAGACCCACCATTAATCCAAGTGGCTGGGGGAAATGTTGATTCCTAAAAGAGAAAGGGGAGCCATTTCCAAAGGTGATTTTCACACTTGTTTTTTCCCTGGGCAGCAGCTTCCAAAGTGCAAACTTTTAACCAAAGTCAAAGTCTTGGCTTTATGGTTATAGATGTCATTTCAAAGGACATAATAGATTTTAGGATTCTCTCTGAATTCTAAGCCACTACGTATGTATAATAAATCATAGTATCACACATGCTTCATTTAATTTATTTTATTTATCATTTGATAAATATGCCTTGTAAAGAAATGAGCCCTTGACTTTCATTTGAAAATCCTTTATACTGCTGCTGGCTGTCATGTTCTGATGTGACTGCCTCTTTGAGTTCAAAGGATAAAAGCCACACCTCTGTGGGTAAGTGGTGGGGTATTTGCTTAAAGGAGTGGACATCCCAATGTCAAACATCCAGGAAAGAAGAAGACTGTTTTTAAAGAAATGAAGTTTGAAAGGTGGATCTTACACAGAGGTAAAAAGGGGAAAGGAGTCTTTCTTCAATCTCGGCTAGGACTATTGAGGACTAGATTGAGGATGGCCTACGGAGGGAAGGGAAGAATGCTTGCTGCCAGTTAGATGAAGCTTGGGGTTAGGCAAGGGTCAGTCCTTAGGAGACCCCATAAATGAGCTGGAAGAGAAGTTATAGTCAGCCATGAGATCTTCCTCTGTGTCAATTCTCTTTGGATATTCCTGAGAATTTAACAGTTTCCTGGTTCAGATACAGCCTCATCTCATGTGTGCACAGGGGACGTTAAGGGGAGAGCCTCAGGCTAGAAAGCTAAAAGAAGATGGTATGCTGGTGGCAGCAGAGATTAGTGAACAGATTCTCCAGAAGAAGGTAAGTCTTAGTGACAGTCAGCTGGAATATAAGATATGGGTATCTCTTTCTATATGAACATTCACTCTTCTGCCTAACTTAGAAGATCCAGAGCTGGCATCACTTTATTCTTTACTAGGATAAATACTGAGAAGGAGGAACATGTTTTTGTTGAGGAATGAATTAATTGGCATCTTCTCTTTGCTAGGCAGTATGCTAAGTGTAGGGGGATGAAGCACAGCCCCACCACCATAGGTTTACAGTCTGGTAAGAAGAAGGTGTAAAATAAATAAGTGTAAAAAAGTTTAACAGATATTTGAGTGGGTACATGGTGGCTCACGCCTGTAGTCCCAGCTACTCGGGAGGCTGAGGCAAGAGGATCGCTTGAGCCCAGGAGTATGGGCTAAAGAGTGATATTTAAACAAACGTATTTACCAAAAATGAAGGAGAGATAATAAGGATATAATAATTTAATATGATATGTAGGCCTGAGGCCATACTCTAACTTCAATCTTAAACTTCTTTAAGAGACTAGTCTGCTCTATCAGCAATTAATGTCAGAAAAAAATTTTCTAGCCTGCAGTCTGAATTTTTCATTACTTTATTTACATAAAGATATTCAAGAATGAGTTTATTTTGCCTGGAGAAAAGAAGGCTCTGTTTAGGGGATTTTGCTTAACTGGGGTCTATAACACTATATTACCACTCTTAAATCAGGACTTCAAAGTCTGGGTTCTGGAGTTCATAAATGGGTTTCAGGTCATCCAAAATCCTCCTGATGTCAATAAAAATTTCAAAGGATACATGACCCATTAAAAAAGGTCATTTTTTGCTTTCATCATGTGAAATAAGGGATGGAATTAAGAATCTCTTTGGGTTTCTCTTAAGACTCTGATTCAGTAAGACATCCTTTAAAAGTTTTTTGTACACATCCATATTTAAAGTGATCCTATCACCACTGGAACACTGATTCTGTATAAAATATTACATTAATAACTAGTGAATAAACAATGCCTTTTATATAAAAGAAAATCATAGTTCTTACAAGCTATACATTATTTAACCAATATATCAAAATACATTGAGTGCATTTCCATTGTAAGTATTTTGAACTTTAAAGCTCACTCCTTTGAATCCCTGTATCTTGATTAATTTTAATATTTTCTCTTGTCTTTGGTGTTCTGTAATTTAAATGACATGTTTAAATGGGTTTTTCTGTTTCACACTAATACTGTTATATTTTATGAACATGAGAATTCATCCTTACTGGAAAATCATTGCTATCTATTCAAACGTTGCCTCTCCCCATTCTCTGTATTTTCTCTTTCTGGAACTCTTACTTTCTAGCTCCACTTCTCCTAATAATGTTTATATCTTCCAGTTTGTATGTCCCTGCATTTTGGGTACTATCATCAGTTATGTTCTGTCTAATCTGCATTTTAACCCTTCCATTGAGTTTTTTTCTATTTCAAGAATTATAATTTTCATTTATAAATGTTCTATTTGTCTGTTGTATTAAATGTCTTGTTCTTTTCTTAGGGTTTGATATCTTTTTATATTATAAACACTTTATACACATGTATTTTATATTCTCTTTCTTATTGTTATATTATCTCAAGTTCTTAAGGACCCAACACAGCCATGGCTTATGTTGACTCTCACTCATGGATTGTATTGTCTGTGGGTTGCTTGTTTCCTTGTGTGTGTTATCATTCATTATAATGGGCATGTTTTTAGTAGAGCTTACTTTTTAAAAAAAATCCTAGGCAGTCTAGATGGTTGGTGCTATTCTTTCATAATAGCTTTTTGTTTTACTCTTGTAGGAGCCGGAGTATTTTTCAGCTTGAGGATTTCTTGGTCAGCTAAATAGTGTAAAAACAAAAACAAAAACTCTCATGGCATACAGACCCCAATAATGAAATTCTCAGGGGAAGGTTTCTTTTCTTCTTACTAATAAAAGTTCTTGTTCTTATTCTGTGCCAGGGCAGGGGGTGGGGTGGGGCGCTGCATATTTTTCTAGCCTAACTTTTCATTAACTTAAGGGTCCTGGTTTTATGCTGGGCACAGGGATATCTCAGTTCCAGCCCTCTACCTCACCTGGGACCATGGTCTTACCTTCCTTCTGTCTCATATGGACAGTAGACTCTAAACTTTTTGGTCACAAGACCCCATAACTCTTCAAGACAGCCACAGTATCACTTTACAATCTATAGTCTGGCTTTTAACTTCTTTGTTCTTGGGACATGGTAATCCCTTTTATTCTTTTGCAAAATTGGATAATGTTTTAAAATCATTTAAAATCTTTTGTCCAGTATTGCTAGGTGTTTGTAACCATAGTTTTTCAAATTTTCTCACTCTGCTGCATTGCCAGTCTTTTAGTTTACTGTTTACAGTTTTATTATTCATAATTAATCAATCAATCCTAGAAGAAAGTTTAATTGGACTGTGTTTCAAATCTTGAGACTTTAGAATCCCTTAACATTTTCTTTTTTTCAAATCTGGGATTTTTACTTATGTTCAGAAGTGACAGTTTAGAGACACAGTAAAGGAACTTTGATAGGCTCCCTGAGACCTTGTCAGGAGATAGACTTTTCTTGCTAATCACCATTACAAATTAATCATAATAGAGTATAATAACTGATTTTCTATTGAAAGTTGTAAAATGAGAAAACTTGAATCATTTTCTTCTAAACACCATTTCAAATGTTGCTACTTATACTATTAAGGCCTGAGAATATGTAATTGTTCTTAAGCAAGACAATTTACCACAATTTTTAAGTAAAAGCCCCATAAATACATGCTAAAATCTTTCTACATAAATGAACTATGTGAACAGAGTCATGGAATGTATCCCACAGAAATGACAGCTTATTAAATATAATGATTTGGGATCTTATAAAGGAAAATCTCAATGACTTGCGAAAATGGCAACATCCGTATCTGAAGTGTAGTAGCGATTGCCACTTTCACAAATAATATATCCCCCACTCTGAAAAAAAATATGAAATTGTATAAATCACAAGTCCAATTCATATGGAAGAGCTTATTTGTACTCTCTACCAGAGGAAAGTAATTTTCTTCAGCTCTTTCTCATGGAACGTAGGTACGAAGTACTGTTGTTTATTGGTTAAAATTTTTCAGTTACTTGATTATTCAACTGGAAAAACATAAACCTCTTGCCAGAGAAAACAATGGGTGAAAATATGAAAAAGTAACTGTAGAACTTTTTGGAAATAACAGATGCAGATAAGACCAAACTATAATTCCGGAGCATGGCTCACTCTTAAATTTATTATAGTACCACCGACATAACACAGGGTGCACATTATGAACACACATCTCTCTGTTCATCTTTCTGCTGCTCGTTTCTATTCATTAAGAGTGCTCTAGGATTCCTGAACTAAGGGAGAAAATACTTACTCTCTAAAGAGTAGATAATGTAAAGAATTAGATAAATCAATTAGGCAGTAAAGCCACATTTGGAGAAAGTTTTCAGAACAACTTGGGATTATTACTTTATTTAGTCTCTGTCCCTACTAATATATCACAAGTTTTTAAATCAAATCATTTTCCCATAGACACAGTAAGAGGTATGCAGCTTACAAAATAGTACAGAGCTTATAGAATAAAAAGGGAAAGATTTTGTTCATGGGACAGTCTAATTTTTAAAAAGTAGTATAGCTTTTGTAAGTCACTTAATTTAGCCAGCAGATAATGTTGCCAAAGCTATAACCCTCAGACTTAGTAGATCTCAAATCTAAGCCTACAAAAAAGTCCATCTATGTTTTAAATGTATACCTTCAAACTGAATTTTAAAATAGCTGCATTGGAAACATCCAGGATTGATTTATTTTTCCTTGTATTCTTATTTTTCTTGACATATATCACATTGCTTTTCAGTGTGGTCCGTGAACTAGGGACCTCGACATCATTTGAGAGACTGTCAGAAAGGTAGAATCTCGGGCTGCACTTAGATCTGCTAAATCAAAATCTGCATTTTAACAAGATCTCCAGGTGATTCATATACACATTAAAGTTCAAATAGTGCTATGAGACATAGAACTATTTTCCAATTTAATATCAAGAAAATATTTCTTTGGTTGATGAAGAAAATGTCCTCAGATGTTGGTGATGTTTGCACAACTTCATGGATATATTGAACAACACTACCTTGTACAATTTAAGTAGGTGAATTGTATGGTATGTGAATTGTATCTTAATTTTTTTTAAAGTAAAAAAAAAAAAGATAAGTTATAAATGCTTTCAACTTGCATGGCACATAGATGAATGGAACCAGTTCCAACTTTTTTCTTTCATCTTTGAGAAAAATTAGCTGCACCATTTCCTGGGGTTCACCTCTTCCTGCGAAAGGGAACCACAGCAGGCCTGACTCTGGGCAGCCCTGACTAGCGGCCCAAAGGCTCTCACCCATCCCTCAGGCGAGCCTGCCAGGTGCCTGTGGGGCAGAGCCCTCCTTCCATCTAGAGTTGCTTATAAAACTAAGAAGCCTGAGAAACCGCTTGTGGATGGATGTGACAGGTCAGGAAACTTGGCTACCTAATCAAGTAAAGGGACAAAGGATTAGAAATACTCTGCACCAGCTGCACAGGTGGTCACAGGGGTGTGAGGGAGGGAAGACTCCACGCTCTGCTTACTCCCTACCTCTCCTCAACTCCCTTCAAAATACCTCACCTTCTCTTAAGTCAAGGCTCCGCCTTAGAGGCCGCTACCAACGACCTGACGCCCTCACTTCTACAGTTCGCGAGTCTGCCGGCCCGCACCCCTAAAAGGCTGGTCCCCCGCATGTCCGGTGGAACTGTCTGTTGGTTCTATTGCCCTGTCTTAGCCCCAAGGCCTGAGTACAGCGCAGCGGGTGTCCCGGGGGACAGGTCCACCCACTTCCTTGCACACCTTCAAACTTTCCCCTGTTCCGCTGCCCCAGGACCTGTGCGCTCCGCCTAAAGCGCTCAAGCAGGCAGAGCGTGGACACCGCCCGGCACGCGGGCTCCCGAGTTTCCTGCACGCACCAAGGCGGCTCCAAGGACCCTCGGACTTGGAGTCGTTCTCCCACGTAAGCTAAGCGTCGCGAGGGCGCACATTTGAATCAGCCCCCTGTTCGGATCACGCCTGTTGTGCAGTTATACTGAGTCTACTGGGGGCGCAGGGTGCCTCGGGCTGAAGAAATTGACCTGCCATCTGATCATCTGTACTGGGGACGGTACTCCGCCGTCTCACTCTGGTGGGCAAACATATCCATGCCTGCTCAACCAGGAGCAAACCCAGCCCGCGCGCGCCCCTGCGCTCACTCGGGTCCCAGCCCCGGCTCGCGCACGCCCGCGGCTTCAGGCCGGTCCTGCGAGCGCACAGCCTCCCGCGGCGCAACCCGCGCCCGCCCCGCCCGCGTTGCCCGCACTCACAAGCAGGGGTAGTAGCCGTAGGGAGGCTGCTGGGGCTGCGGGCAGCCGTCGTCTCCCAGCTCCGGGTCCATGAGCAGATAGTCCTGGCTCTCGTTGCGCCGCGCGCCGGCTCTGGCAGCAGCCCGGGGAGAGCCGCCCCTCCGGGGGAACGCCGGGCTCTGGTTCATGGCGGGAACGTCCGACTGGCCTGGGCCCCGCCGCCGCTGGGGGCGCGTCCGCAGTCCCAGCGGGACCTGGTGCGGAGGGGCCGCGCCAGCCGCCGAAGTGCTCCTAGGCAGACCGGTGCCCAGGGGACCAGGGCGAGGCAGGGGGCGCAGACGCCTGGCAGTCCGGGCTCCGAGAGTGGCTCCCGCGCTGACTCGGGGAGCAGTCACCACTCAGTGGGGAGCAAAGGGGACCTTGACCTGAGCGCATCGGGCTGAGGGGACCCCGCGAGGATGCGGCCGGGGCTCCCGGGCAGGGAGAGCACAGGCGGGGCCGCGCGCGGCAGCGAAGCCTAAGGGCGGAGAGCGGGAGACCGAGCTGGAGTTACTATGTCAACCGAGACTCTGCAGCCCTCCTCTCCCGCCTTCTTCCCCCGCACACTCCGTCATGACCCCCACCTTTAAAGGGATCGGAACGACGTTCTAAGAGCAGCCAAAGCCTGTCCTGTGCCCACAACTTTCAGGGCCGGGATGAACCTAAACTGGGCGGAGCCAGATACGCACTTCTTTTTGTGTTTGGCCCTCCTGCTTTCAGAGTCTGCTTATTTAGAAACAACACAAACTGAGGACATTCTAGGAAGCTTCCCCTTAAGTAATACTATTGAAGAACCAAGGAAATCTGTTTTTCAAAAGAGGCACGAGCGAGCCTCTCCTTTCTCCAGACCGCCTTCGTGTTCCTAGGGCATTTTCTCTCTTACTCCCAACTCCCGAAGTTATTACGACTCTACTTTAAAATGAACAACGTTCTATGTTCCCAACACCAGATGTTCCCAGTTCCTAAGCAAACCAACAGAAATAGGCACGTATTTTCCGATGATGCCGAGAAAGAAGCCAACAACCTGCTTACTTCGGAGAAAAATTTTTCTTCCATCACTGCAAATGCCGGAGTAGTTCTCTGCCAGATGTTTCCCACATTTCCAAACTGTTTTTATTTAATTTTTTTTTATTTCAGAGTATTAGGGAGGTACAAAAGCTTTGGTTACATAAAATTCCTTTGCGCCGCCCAAATCAGAGGTATTAATGCAAGCATGCCTAAGACTTAGCTTTAAATTTGGATTAATATGCATACATGTGATAAGTAAAAACTTCTCAACAAGGATGAATCAGTATTTGTAGTCATTCAAGAGGTAGTAGTCAATCTGGAATCCATCCATTCATTCAAAAAATATTTAATGAATGCCAGCTGTGTACCAAGCACTGTTTTAGGATTCAGAGGGAACAGATGAGGCACTTATCTGCCCTCTTAGAGCTTTCACAGAAGAGAGGGAGACAGACCTTAAACAAGCAAATGAGAGAGTAACAGAGACAAATGCAACAATGAAAATAAAACAGGTCTGTGTGATGGCAACTGGCCACTGACTGCTTCAGATGACGCGGTTAACAGAGGCCTCTCCAAGGAGGTACTACTTAAGTGGAGACATCCATGGCAAGGAGCCAGCCATGACAAGATCAGAAGCCTGCTGTAATTGGATTGAAGGAAGCCAGACTGTCTGAAATCTTGTCTGCAAAGGTACCTTTGCTTCCCATGAACAGGTGGACAATAAAATGGATGTGGGAAGTGTAAGGCAAAAGCAATCAACTTGAGAGAGGAAAAAAAGTCACAAATTCAGAACTTTTGACTTTGCCAGTACCCTAAGAACTAAAGCTCCAAGAGCAGGAACCATTGTATCCTGAGGGCTTAGCTTTGTACTTGGCACAGGTATATGGGAGGGAAGGGTGGAGGGAGGGATGGAAGGATGGATGAAGTATAGAAAAAAAAATAAGAAAACAGTATTAGCCACCGAAAGAACATTTATCTTGAAAAACTAACCTGGACCATTCTGAAGTCTGTTATTTCTGATTTAAGAGCTTCCTTTTTTGATCTGTCAACACGTGGAGACATAATTTAAAATTCTTACAATTTTCTAGTAATCACACCTAATAATAAGATACTTTGAAATTCATTTGTTTATGGAAACTGCTATCTGTAGTACTCAACAACTTTGATGCTTGAATGAATTAGTTAATAAATGTTTAGTTTAAATGGTGCCAAGGTAATCTGTTTGGGAACACCAAATATGGGGGGCAAATAAAATGGGGACAGCAATATTCAAATGTTTTCTACTCAACTCAAATTCTTCAAGTTAAATCAAAGTTAGAAAACACTTATGGTGTTAGTTGAAGTGTTAGTCTTTGTAACTAACACTTTTTGTAATGTAAAAAAACAAAAATTGAGACAGAATTTATTTTGCTGTTGTTATAGTTATTTGAGCTGTTTGTGCCTTTTCTCATAACACTTTTCATTCAGAGGTAAGCAACCTTCACACTGAAAAAATTATTACATTAAACTTTTAATGTGAAATCAATGTACCATTTGGCAAGATAAGACATGCTTTTCTCTGTTTTTTGAAGTAAGTGTGTGCTAGACCATTAAAACCCAGGGGCATTTATGGAGTTCCCAGAAGGGGTAAGGTGCTGTAAAAGGGATTCGAACAATTCTGAAAGAGCTTATGATATGATGAAGTGGAACCATTAGATCAGAAGTCTGAAAGCCTGGATTTTCATTCCAACAAGTCCCTTAACTGAAGCTGCATGATTTCAGAGAGGACATTTAGTCTCTCTCTGCCTCAGTTTATTCATCAGGAAACAGATATATAATTGCCCTTTACTCTCTAACTTCCCAAATGCTACAGTTATCCATGCAGTTTTATCACTTTACATTAAAAACACAATGAAACCAATAAAGAACATGACAGCATTAAACAGATCATCCAGACAGAACATCAACAAAGAAACATCAGACTTAATCTGCACTATAGACCAAATGGACCTAATATATATTTATAGAATGTTTCACCAACAGCTACAGAATACACATTCTTCTCCTCAACACAAAGATCACTCTCAAGGATAGACCTTATGTTAGTCCACAAACCAAGACTGAAAAAAAATTCAAAAAAAAAATTGAAATTATATCAAGTATTTTCTCTGACCACAATGGAATAAAACTAGAAATCAACAACAGGAGGAACATTGGAAACTATAGAAGGACGTGAAAATTAAACAATATGTTCCTGAATATCGGGCACCTAAATTGGAAAGGAGAAAGTCAAATTATCTTTGTTTGCAGATGATATGATCTTATATTTAGAGATACGTAATGACACCACCAAAAACTATTAGAACTGATAAACAAATTCAGTAAATTTTCAGGATAAAAAATCAACATACAAAAATCAATAGCATTTCTGTATGCTAATAGTAAACAATCTGAAAAAGAAACCAAGAAAGTATTATTACAATAGCTACAAATAAAATAACTAGGAAGAAACTTCATCAAAGAAGTGAAAGATCTCTGCAATGAAAACTATAAAACACTGATCATAGAAATTGAAGAAGACACAAAAATATATAACGATATTTTATGCTCATGAACTCAAAGAATCAATATTGTTAAAAGGTCCATGATACCCAAAGCAATCTACAGATTAAATGCAATCTCCGTCAAAATACCAAGGACATTCTTCACAGAAAAAGAAAAAAATAATCCTAAAATTATCTGAAACCACAAAAGCCCCAGAATAGGCAAAGCCATCCTGAGCAAAAAGAACAAAACTGGAAGAATCACATTACCTGACTTCAAATTATACTACAGAGCTATACTAACCAAAATAGCAGGGTATTGGCATAAAAACAGACACATGGACCAATGGAACAGAATAGAGAACCCAGAAATAAAGCCACACATCTATAGTGAACTCATTTTTTACAAAGGTGCCTAGAACATAAATTGGGGAAAGGACAGTGTCTTCAATAAATAGTGTTTGGAAAACTGGAAATCCATGTGCAGAAGAATGAAACTAGACCTCTATCATTTGCCATATACAAAAATCAAATCAAAATGGATTAAAGACTTAAATCTAAGATCTGAAATTATGAAACTACTGAAAGAAAACATTGGGGAAACCAATCCAGGACATTGGTCTGGGCAAAGATTTCTTGAGTAATACCTCAACAGCACAAGCAACTAAAGCAAAACTAACCAAATGGGATCACATCAAGTTAAAAAGCTTCTGCACAGCAAAGGAAACGTCAACAAAGTGAAGAGAAAACCCACAGAATGGGAGGAAATATTTACAAACTACACATTCGACAAGGAATTAATAACTACCATATATAAGGTGCTCAAACAACTCAATTGGAAAAAAATCAAATAATCCAATTAAAAATGGGCAAAAGCTTTGAAAGACATTTCTCAAAAGAAAACATATAAACAGTCAACAGGTATGTGAAAAAATGATCAACATACTTAGTCATCAGAAAAATGGAAGTCAAAACCACAATGAGATATCATCTCACCCTAGTTAAAATGGCTTTTATCAAAAAGATAGGCAATAATGGATGCTGGTGAGGATGTAGAGAAAGGGGAACCCTTGTACACTGTTAGTGGGAATGTAAATTAGTGCTAACACTATGAAGAATAGTATGGAGGTTCCACAAAAAACTAAAAATAGAACTATCATATGACCCAGCAATCCCACTGCTGGGTATGTAATTCCAAAAGAAAGGAAATCAGTAGATCAAAAAGATATTTGCACTCCCACATTTATTGTAGCACTCTTCACAATAGCCAAGATTGGGAATCATATTAGCGAGAAAGTTTAATAAATCTTTAAATGGAATCCCAGAATGAGAGTAGAGATTGGAGCAGTCTACCTTTGAAGAGATAATTGGCTGAGAACATCCCAGAAAATAGATGATAATAATCTTTGGATTAAAGTAGCCCTGTGAACCTCAGGGAAAAAGATGAAAATAAATCTACACCTAGAATCATCATACACTCAAGTGTCACTTAACGACAAGGCTATGTTCTGATAAATGCATCCTTAGATAATTTTGTCAGTGTGCAAACATCATAGTGTCCTTACACAAGCCTAGATGGTATAACCTACTACACACATAGGCATAGGCTATATGGTATAGCTATTGCTCCTAGGCTACCTGTACGGCATGTTTCTGTACTGAATACTATAGGCAATTGCAACTATAGGTAAGTATTTTCTGTATCTAAGCATAGAAAATCTACAGTAAAAATATGGTATTACAATCTTATGGGACCACTGTCATACATGCAGTTCATCACTGACCAAATCATCACTATGCAGTGCATGACTATAATTGAAAATCCTAAAAGCAGACAGAACAAAGACAGGTTACCCATAAAGGCATTCTTGTTCTAAAATGAGGATTATGCTGGGCTAACAAAAAGCCCCAAATTTTCAGTAACTTAAATAATAAATGGTGATTCCTTATACTACATATTCTTCTTGTTTCAGATTAGGACTCTACAATTTACTCTGGCACAGACACTGATGAAGTAGCCACTGCTTGGAACATTGCCATCATTGTGACAGAGGAGGAAAAACATCTCTGGAGCTTCAAATTGGTAATTAAAGTTTCTGAGTCAGAAGTGACACAAGTCACTTTCATTCACAATCTATTTTTTAGAACTATGTATGTGGCCTCCTTCAACTACCAGGGACCAGGAAGTACTGTCCTTTCCTGTGCCCAGGAGTCAAAGAATCACAAATGTTTGTGGAACGACATCAATGACTACCACAGTACACCCACTACTATTAGACTCACTCTCTCTTCCAAGTGTGAAACACTTTAACCTTCAAGAGAAACACCCCAAAATGTCAAATTCCAGATCCATTTTGTGACAGTGGAGAGCAGTGATCTTAGCTTCAAGGTTGATGAGTGGTGGCCTCTGTGTCAGCTAACAACTAAGAACAATAACAAAAAGTGATTTGCTGCATTCATAGTCAATATACGAGATGGAACTGGGACAGAATAATCACAAGAAATACTTTCATTGGAAAAGGCAGATAATATAGCAGATACTATTCTGAAGAAATTCTGAAATCCTGCTGGAAATACATTGTAAGGGATCCCACCATAGGGTTTGGAAATATTCCTTGATTAGGCCTTGATTCTGCTTCCTGAAAGAGGTTCCACAGCTACTATTCTCTATGGTCTTTGACTCGGTATCTGGAAACTTATCCCTTCTCCATTGTTCTCCTTGGACGCCCCTGAATTGGAAATTGGAGAATGTACCCTCATTGTGGGGTAAGCAGCTATCTCAGCCTGTTTCCTGCTTGCAAAAGCTTGGAAATCCAAAGATCACTTAACAGTTTTTTTTAAAAAACAATAGATATTTTAGCCCGGGCTCATGGTTCCTTAGGCAGAACACTCTTCTCAAAAATTGGAAAATGTCTCTCCATTTGTTTGCAGTCACCTTTATGTGCTAATGATTGCACACACCTTTTTCTTCATAGACTTGCCATATATCACTGCATCTCACCCCATGCCTCTTTCTTACTCTCACTGTCTCTCACAAATGCAGACACCTTGGGCATATCAGGCTGCAGTAGGCTTATCACATCTTTAGGCTTATCACAATCCTTCAGTTGAAAGGATTTACTTTGTACCACCTAAATCCATGAGGATTTTAACAATGAACATGATGGCAATACCTTTGACTTGACCTTTGATATAAGGCTAAAATGTATAGATCTTTGTAGCTCAAATAATTTTTCAATTTTATATTTTTAATGTTTGGGGATGAAAAGAAGTGGCCTGTCTAACCCATCTCTTTCTTGTGTCAAATAGCCAAATTGCAAAATACAGTGAACAGCAACCAATACTTGCTTTGAACATTCATTTTTTTTCAACCCTTCCTTGCAATTAAAAAAAAAAAAAAACAAGAAAACAAAAAAAACTTCCTTGGGTACATCGTCTGTCTTCCAAGTAACAGAAGGTGACAGTTTTTGACATTTTTCTCTACCACGTAACACCACATAACGTGACAGCTCTTTCCAACATCTGATAACAGACTCTTTGTCAATCACTACTGGGCATCTGAGCAAATAACACATATTAAGTGTTGTTTTGTTTGTTTACTTGTTTTGTTTACAGAACCATCCCATTTCAAGTTCCTAGTTTCTGTGACAGAGATAAAGAGAGTCTCTTGATAGTGACAAAACATTTAGTTTTCTAGGACAATATAGTCATATGACACAGAGCATCCTTCACATTAATGGGTTTTCTAGTTTCCTTTGTACCCAAACTTTATAAAAGGTACATAGCTCTTATTACAACATTTTTGGATAATATTTCTAAGAGATGAATTTATATTTTCATACTTAAAACTAAAAACAATATTTAAAAAATTATATGTATTTAATTAATTGAGTTACATTTCATATACAGTTTGTAGAATATCAACAAAATCCACAAAGCAGATTTTTTTTCAAGAAGTAGGCAGGTTTATTGAGAACTTCCTGCTCTGACAAGGGTGGGAGGTATTTGATGTGTTATCTCTTTCTTTTAAAATTTTTACCTGTAATATTCTGAAATTAAAAAAAAAAGAAATTTCAAATAAAAACTTAGAAGATTCTAGAGAATAGAAAGAATTCATATATATCCTTCACCCAAATTCACCAATTGTTTTATTTTTATTTGTATGCCATATTTACTATGTCATCATCTATTTACACAAATACTATTAAATTTTTTCTAACTTATTTGATAGTATGATAAGTTAAAGATCTTGTACCTTTTTTAGCCTAAATACTTCCTGAATTTCCTAAGAACAAGGACATTAGAGAACAGCTAGTAAAAGCAAGAGTGTTTAACATTACACAATTCTGTTATCTAATCTGCAGATCTTAGTCTGATTTTTCAAATTGTTCCAATAATGTCCTTTTCAGCAATATTGTTTGTTTGGTCCAGGACCCAATCCAGGTTCATGTATTGCATTTAGCTGCCTTATCTCTTTATTGTCCTTTGATCTGAAACAGTTTCTCAGCTTGTCTTTATCACAGCATTGTCATTTTGAAGGTGACGAGTTATTTTGTGGAGTGCCCCTCAATTCAGATTTGTCTGGTACTTCCTCATCATTAGATGGAGGTTATGCATTTTGTATAGGAATACCGCAGAAATGATGCTATGTCCTTCTCAGTGCAATGCATCAGGAAGTATATGATGTCAGTTTGTCCATTACTGGGGATGTTGACCTTGATCACTTGGTTAAGGTGGTATAATCTAGGTTTCTACTGTAAAGTTATTATTTTCCCTTCATGACTGATAAGTAGTTTATGAGGTAATCCTTTAAGCTTATGTAATTCCTTGTTCCTAATATAACTTTCACCCACAAGTTTAAGCATCTGTTGATGATTCTTGCCTATATCAATTATCACTATTATGATTACAAATTAGTGATTTTTCTAATATTATCATTTCTTCTATATTCATTTGTTGGCATTTTCCTTTAATAAAAAATAGTAATAACCCTTTTGAATAAAAGACATAAATGCATATATACACAAATATGTGTAAATACATAAAATACATATCCATGAATCCATGGTTAATGAATGAGAGCTTTTGTTTTCCTGCCATTCATTCATTCACTATCCACAGATTCATGGACATGTACTTTATTGAAGAGGTTACTATCCATTATTTATTTTGCTGCTTAAATGGTTCTAGATGTGGCAGTTTTGATCAGCCTCTGAAAGTCACTCCATGTCAGTTTATATTATAGAGATACTCCTCAAACTGTTTTTTAAAAATAGATGTATAGTACTCCATTGTGTAAATCAGGGGTTGGCAAATTATGATCCACAGGCAAAATCTTACCCACCATTTGCTTTTGCAAATGATGTCTCATTGGTACACAGTCATGCACATTTGTTTACATATTGTTTATGGCCATTTTTGCATTACAACCACAGAGTTAAGCAGTTGCAATAACAATCATGTGGGCCCAAAATTATTCCTTTGCCATTTAAGAAAATTTTGCTGTCCCTCGGTGAAAATTAATCATAACTTGTTCAAAAAATATTCAATGTATTTATATTGAAATTGTATCTAATATTTTAACTATTAATAATGCCACAATTAATAGCCTTGTGCACATGTACTTTCATATTATTGGAAGTACATCTTTAGAATAAAATCCTACAAGGGGAAATTAATGGATCAAAAGCAAACACAGAGTTTCATGAATCTAAAAATCTGTGCCTCACTAAATTTGGATAAAATTTTGGTGATTTTATGTTTAAATATTTTTTCTGGCCCATTCTCTTGTTTCCAAGATTCCAAATACGTATATATTATTCTACTCAATATTGTTTCTCAGGTCCCTGAGACTCTGTGTACTTTCTTCCAATTTTCTTCCTATCTTTTTTCTTCTTCTTCCTCAGATTAGATATTTTTTATTGGTATATCTCTATCTTTTTTTTTTTTTTTTTTTTGTGAGGCAGGGCCTTTCTTCATCACCCAGGCTGAAGTACAAAGGCACAATCACAGCTCACCTCAGCCTCAAATTCCTGGGCTCAAGCAGTCCTCCCGCCTCAGCCTCCCAAAGCACTGGGATTACAGGCATGAGCCACTCGCTCTGCCATCTCAATTCTGCTGTTAAGACCATGCAATGAATGAATTTTTAAATTTCAAACATGATATTATTACATCTATATTTCCATTTGATACTTTTTTATAAATAATAAGATAATAATAAAAGGATAGAGATAAAATATATATATTCTTTGTTTCTATATTTATGCAAGCTATATCTTCCTTTGCTTTAGATATTTTCTATCAATATTTTCTTTTACTTCATGGCACATAAGTATAGCAACTCCTTCAAAACCCTTGTCTACTAATGTCAACAACTGTTCATTGTTGTTTCTCATAAAAATAGGTCACATTTTCCTGGTTCTTTATTGGTTAATTAATTTTAGATTGTATCCTTGGCAGTGTAAATATTAGGTTTTGATGACTTTGGAAAAGTCCGATATTTTTATCTGGAAAGCAATGCATTTGATTGAAATTAAATTGTAAATTATTTCTCTTGGGTGTCAACTCACCTCTCAAGGTGGTTCTTTTATATTTTAGTTGTGCTACTTTGAATCTATGCCCCCTCCCCGGCCCCATACACATAGTTCAAGCCAGACTTGGCCAGAGTTTATTCGCATATTTTCAAAATCGCCCCTTTCTGGCTGTCCTCTTTTAGGAATCTTCCCTGATTTCTAAGTTGCTGGGATTGCCCTGAACTCTGTCCTCTTGTCTATAGGCCCATAAAGGTTATGAATTTTCTACTAGTGATCTACCCACCCCACTTGGTGGCTGTCTTGGACTGTCCTCTAATAAAGTCATAAAAGGGAAAAAATGTACTCCATGTGGGCCTCTTCTTCCAAGTTTTGGCTCCCCTCAAAAATGATCCTGCTTTCATTCATTCTCAAGTGCCTTTGTGAATTTTTTGTATTTTTCCCAGAGTTGATAGTTGTTACATATGGCAGGTTTGAGTCTTGTAGGAACTTAATTTGCCCTATAGAAGTAGGCACATCATAGTATAACTGCTGAAACCCAAAGACAAGGAGACAATCTTGAAAGAAGCCAGTGGAAAATGACACCATATACACAGGGGAACAACAATTCAATTAATAAATAATTTCACCCTAGAGAGCTAGGAGACAGTTGTATAGCTTTTAAAAATCTTATCAAATCTGGATTTTGAGTCATGGTTAGATTGCATTCCCCTACAGCCAAGGTGGGAGAGAAGGTATACTTCCTAGTGCTTGCGTGGCTTCATTTTTATATCTATGTATCTGATTCATTTTGGAGTTTATTCCTGCATATGGTGTGGGTTAATTCAATCTTATCTTCTTCCAAATGGTTATCCACTTATTCCAACAGTATTTATTAAAACCTTCACCTCTTCTGTCTCTAGGACTGTTAAAAAAAGAAACTTCACCTCTGTCCCAGTGTTTTTAGATATCATCTTTATCATGTATTTAGTTTCCATGTGTACTTAGGTCTATTTCTAGACTTGCTATTCTATTTCATTGATATGTTTGTTTATTCAAATATTTGTGAGTTCCATACTGTATTAATTGTAGAGGATTTATAATATATTTTAATATATTATAAGACCAGTACCTTCTCTTAGCATTTCTTTTCTGTATTTTCCTAGCCATTCTTGTGTGCTTATTTTTCTATATATACTTTGGTGTCAACTTTTCTAATACCATAAAAAAATGCTTGCTGGCACTTTTATTGGAATCACATTACATTTATAAATTAATATAAGAAAAACGGACATCTTTATAATGTTGAGCCATCATATCCAAATACAAGGGATGTCTTTTTTAATTTGCTCATATCTGTTTTTCTGTCTTTCAGAATTGTCTTAGAATTTTCTTCATACAGGTTTTGCATATTTCTTGTTAACAACATTCTTAAGTTTTTAAATTTTATAACCTCATTTAAATATAATTTTATCTTCCATTATATTACCTACATAGTTATTTTTGTTTACATTAAGGTCTTTAATTTCTATATATTAATTTTATATTATGTTACTTTAATAAGTTACTTTATTGTTTTAGTTATTTTTATCATTGATTACCCAGGATTTTCTAGTAGTGCTATCATACCATTTGCAACTAGAGATAGTGTTTTTATTTTTTTCAAACCCCTATGACTCTGTTTTCTATTCTCTAATTGCATTAGCTAATGCCACAAGTATAATGTAAAAATAGTACTGTAGTGTAGATAATATGTGATATATATTTTTATTAATAAAATTGGTAAACCTATTGAAAGACTTATCAAGAAAAGAATAGAAAATACAAAAGAAAGCAATTACAGAATTGCAAAATGTAACTGTACATCTTACAGACATTAAGAAATAATAGAAACAAAGTTATACTAAACAAAGTTATGCTCAATGAAAGCTGAAAAACTCATAGAAAAATGCATCTTATCAAAACTAACACAAGACGAAAGAGGAACTCTTACTAGTTCCTGATTAAAAGATTGAATCAGTATTTAAAACTGTTCCATAAAGAAAACAATGACAAATGGCCTCGCTGGCAAATTCTACTAAACATTTCAAGAAGCAATGATGCCAATCTTATACCAGCTTAGCCACAGAATAGTAAAAGTGGCTATACTTTCCAATTACTTCTATGAGATTGGCATAGCCTTAATATCAAAACATGCTAGAAAATGTAAGAAAAGAAAATTATAAGCCAATTTTACTCATTACCGTGCACTACATAAAAATCATGCAGATTATGAACAAATTGACCTTATCCTAGGAACATAGGGGGATTTATTAATAATATTACAAACCAAACAAGTTATTTGCTGCATTAATTGCATAAAGGAAACTCAAAAGATCATTGTCTCATAATTCCTACTTTAGGTTTTTATTCTATGTGAATAATCAGAGATGTGTGTAAAGATTTTCTAAGAGTCCCAATTTTTCACCCTTTTCTCTTTCTGTGTCCTTTTCTATGTGACTTTGCAGCTTCTTCTACTTAAGAGGGGAGTGGATTTTCTCACCATTGATTCTGAGATTGGCTGTATGACTCGCTTGGCTGAGGGGCACTAGCAGAGATGGTCCCTGCAGAAGTTTGTAAAGGTGCTGGTTCTGCATTCCACTTGTCTCTTGCTGTTTCTTAAACACAGAGAGTGCTTCTGCCTTAAGGCATTGGTTGTTTGTGCTCCTGCCCTCAGGACTCACCCTCCCTGTGGCTCTCAGCACTCTTTGCCTTCATTCATGTCTCTGCTTACCGCTTCCTCATCAGAGTAGCCTTCTCCAAATATCCAAGATAAAATAATGTGTTCTTGCAAAAGAAGGCCAGGGCATCACTCTTTATTCTGTTTTCTCCGTTTTCTTTGTATCGTTTATCACCACTTGACATATAGAATGCTAGTTTATTCATTGGGGGGTCTCTCATGATTGGATTATGTGATCTGCTAGTGCAGGGACTTTTTCTACATTTCTCATCATTGAATTCTTACTGCCTGGAAGAGTGCCTACGTACAGTCAGTATACGAGGATTATTTGCCATATTAAGACTATGGCTTGGGTCTTATTAATTCAACTACTTCAATCTTTATTAATTTAGCAAAATGTCGACCTGACACATGTTGGGGCTGGGGTGATGAAGTGAGATGGGAGTTAGAAATTGCGGAAAAATGGAGTAGTTAGTCCATACTTTGTCGAGAGTTCTTACAGTGATAGAAATATACTGTACTTGCCATAGTTCTTTCCAGCTATCCCATATATTGGGAGAATCACAAACTGAACCTTCATAAAAGGTTATATGAAGGAGTAGCGATGATGCGTATATTTTGGAGAAGCTGAAGGAACTTTGAAGGAAGAACTTGAAAGATATCATGAGTGCCAAACCTACGCATGGATAAAGCATTAATGAGTGATGATGACAATGTGCAAGGAAGAAAGTGAAGAAAGTATCTTGACTCAAATAAAACATGTATGTGTGAAAATAAAACCACAAGGACTCAAATACTTGATATAAAGTGACCTATGGAATACAGAAACCAAAGAAATAAAAATGTATAAAACTATTTAATTTTCCTCAGTTATAACCAAAATATTTATGTGGTGAGAATGTGGTTGCTTGCATTGTTGAATGTGCTATCAATAATCAAGCAGATGATAAAGGATTTATGGTTATAATATGGTATCTTAATTAGTAATAAAATGCGATCAGAGAGAGAAATAACAGATGCTCAACCAAAGCTGAATTCTGAGAATTACTTTCAAGGAAGTGGCTCAGTATACACAGCAATCTCATCAATTCTGTTCATACCACATAGATGCGTTCATAGAATTAATGAAATAACTGGATGTTTGCAAAGGAAAAGAAAACAACTATGTATAACAGGAGAAATAGCTTGCCTAACTGAGCCTAAATTAGTCTAACCTATTTTTAGTCTGTAATTCTGCCCTAGTAGGCCCTTGGGAATTGGAGGGAAATATGGATTGAGAAAATTTGCTTTTTCCCAGCTTAATGATACTGAGATAGTCCTGAAATACATTCTAAAAGGCTTGACGTTCCAAGGACAACTCAGTGTCTGTCAGTCACAGAGAAAATAGAAAAGTGGAAAGTTTATTTTTAAAACACAACATTTCCTCCAGTGGCCTTCTCCAGGATCACTGAGCCTTACTACAGGCCATGGAAATAGACAGGGATATCAACTCTATGAGTCTATTAAATGTGTAAGTTAGACAAAGAATCTAGTTTTGTTCAGTTTTAAAAAAAAATCTTTTATTTTTTAATTTTCTTTGTCTGGATATCTATGACCCGCCTCTCAAACCAAGTCTAGATTATTCTCAGTCCAACATTACTTGCTCAATATCATTTAAAAAAAAAAATAGAGAGAGAGTTTCACTTGGTGGTTGGCATTGTTGGAGGCACCCAGAATACAATGTTGAACCATTTACATGGCACTGACTCTAAGGACCTCATTCTGATTTCTGCCTTCTGGGCAAAATGGATGCACTATAACTGCACCTATGATGAGAATAAACACAATGGTGTGGAGTTGGCTAAGTTATGGACTTACTCTGTTTTTAGCATTGGAGGTGATATCACAGCATCTGACATCAGGAGACATCACTAAGAGTTAGGAGTGAAGATGGGCATGTTCCAGGAAGAGGGAATAACCTGAATGTGAAAGACAGCAGATTCAGGGACCCTGGAGAGTTCAAGATGATTGGGATACACATTTTAAGCAGGAAGTGGAGAGGAAAAAAGCTACCTAGCTCTAGATACTTCTAAAAGGAAAATCTAAGTTCCCCTTCAGAAGTATCTCCTTTTTTTCTAAAAACTCGTCTCTTTACGAATATTGTCTAGACTCAAAACCTCTCTTGCTTTCTTCCACATATTCTCCTATATGAATAGGAGATTCCATTCACTCTCTTTATCTTAAAATCTTAGCATTCTTTTGGAAACTAGGAATATTTGTTTTCCACAATACATAGATAATCCGTCCCATCTTCACATCTCCTGACAGTTAGCTCAACCTGAAGATAATAGATTTTCACACTACTTTAGGGAAAGTAAAGTTCATGTACAGAAGATAAAAGAGCATTTACATATTCTCAAGATTTCCCTGGCCCAGAAGCAAAGAAAAAAAAATTTCAATGTGTATGTGTATGCATGGCAAGGAGACCTCTAAGTTCGTCAGATTTTAGATAAATCCACACTGGAGGCCTGAACTATTCTGCTAATATTCACATATAATGGTTTTCTGATCTAGGACAAACTCTCTAAAGATTGCTCTGTCCCCCACACTATTTAACAAGGTCCCTGGCTGGGAAGAGAATGATGGATTCCAGAGACCAAGCAGCTATCACAAGTGTGGGGTAGGGAGTCACACTCTGGAAGGCTGAAGGAGGATTCACTTTCTTTCTTTTTTATTTATTTATTTATTCATTTATTTATTTATTTATTTTTATTGCAGCATATTATGGGGGTACAAATGTTAAGGTTACGTATGAGGATTCACTTTCTGAGAGCAGCAGAGAATATGTTAGCATGGATAAGTTCCAGTAGGTAACCACAAGGAAATCCTGGTGTACGGCCTGAACTTTTGGTGTGTTTTTCTCATGGCCTATAAAAAGTATCTCATGATGCCTACAAATTAAAACTACTGTGGCCCTTTCCACCAAACACATATGATTTCTTTGTTAAGTTGGACATTTTGCCACTATGTGAAGGTGACATGGGGAGCAAAAGGAAAAGTGTCCTGACGCCCATTCACGTCTCCACTGGCTCACATGCAAAGCCATCAGCAATGCATGAGCACTCCTGAAGAACCTTCCACGTGACGGGCTTCTCAAGAAGGTCATTCGAGTTCCTAAAACACTTTTTCTTTTATATTACAGACCAAATATTTATGTTAGAAAATACAAACAGGTAAAATTCTAAAAATAATAATCATACCACTCTAAAACAACCATTGCTAACATTTGATGTATATTCTTCTGAAATTTGACCTTCCTGCTTATGCTTACCCTCTCTTTTACCAAAACAGCATATTCTGTAGATACTATTTTGTGTCCACTTCTTTTATCTAACCACAAGTAGCAATATCTCCATCTGTACTTTAAATATTCTATTGTAATAAAATTTTTACGTCTTCATAGTATTCCACTGAATGGCTGTATCATACTTGGTTAAGAATGATGTTTTATAGTTTTATAATTTTGTATTGTTAGTTTACTCGTGAGCTCAAACTTTTCAAAATATTTGAACAATGGCTGTCTCAGAGAGCTTAAATATTTGAATTTTAGTTATATTACTCTCTCTTCATTCGATAAACACTTGAAAAATTTCATCCAGCTTCCAGGTACTGTGTTAGGCTTAATGACAGCAATGATTTTAATAAATGATAGTAGTTTTGCTATTATGAAGAAATTTTAACCCTCTGAACACTGACCCCAACCCTCCTAGCAGAGAAAGGTTCAGAGATGAACCCTGATGAAGAATCATTTGAGTTGAATTTTGAGGAGTGATTTGGAGTTAGCCAGGTGAAGAGTGAGGGGAAGGGATGTTTCAGACAGAGAAAGCCATATGTCCAAATCCTCCAACTAGTTCATTATTCCTAAAGTATAAAAGAATGGACAGGGACGAGAAAGGTAAGGCTGCAGAAATACACAGGGTAGACCTATGCCCAGAGATTTGCTCATTATCCTAAAGTGTGTGTGAATCTTTGGAAAGTTTTAAGTAGGCAAGTGACAGAGTTAGGTTGTAGAAATAGCACTTTATTTCTATGGAAAGAATGTGAGATGGGATGGACTAGAAGGAAACAAAACTTGAAAACATGCTGAGGAGAAAATATTGACTCCAATATCCTGATTCAAGTCAATTGAAATTAATGTTGATAATTGACATATCACCAGATACTACCTTCCAACCTGGCACCAATTCATTCATGGGCACTTTTTGGATATGACTACTTAATCAATTTTGAAATCATCTAAGCATACCTTTCCCCATTAACTCAAAGAGCTATTATAATTGTCTTACTACCTACTGAAATCTAAAGGATTCCTGATCTACTGGTAATCCTATCAAAAAGAAAATTCAGTTAAATGTAGTAAGGAATAATAAATTTCCTTTCTCCCAATTTCTCCTTTCATGTTACTGAATGTGACCAGGAAACTCTCTGTGGAGGGTCAGGTCTGCATGAGGTTTCAAGTAGAACTTAAATAATACTCAAATATTATGAGATATTTAGGTCTCTGAAGACCTACCTATTTCCTCACTATTCTAATAAGACAGGAAATCTCAAAAGTTATTAACTATATGCATTTTCCATCAGAGAGAATTTAAGTGAAGGCTTACAGTATAATCATCCAAGGAGTTATTAATACAAGACGTGGCGTGAACTTCTTTATTTTTGGCCCCCCTTGACCTACCATGCTAAGTGCAGCTCCACTGACTGCTATAGACAGAGGATATGTTACTTGTTATAAATTAAGTTTATTTAATAATATTTAAACTTAAGCCATAACCTTCTTGCTATCCCATAATTTTTTTCATATTTTCACTGCTACTGGTAAAACTTTGTGAACATTATTATGAAAATCTGAAGTTGGATCCCAAAGGACCTTTTTGGATTGGAGGTCATAAGACCTGCCAAACTCTCTTTATGTACTTCTCTAACATTTGGTCACTTGAAATAGACTTTTGTTTTTTCATCTCGATCTTACATATAACGGAATCCCATCTTTTCCATATGCAGTCAACAATAATTGCTTAATATATTATAGAAATTCAATACTAAATTTTAAGCTGTATATTGCATTAGGTTTATGTTGAGAGATCTTTTAAAGCTGTAGATTGATCTTGTGATTCTTTGGCAAAGTAAATTCCAACTCCTTATTGTGGCTCAAAACCTTAATGTTACTTCCCTCTTCTAGCTTCTGTTTTTTGTTTGTCTGTCTTTGGTTTTTTTGGTTTTGGGGTTTTTTTTTAGGGGGGCGGGGTCTCACTAGATTCCCTAGTCTGGAATGCAGTGGTTATTCACAGAAGTAATCATAGCACACTGTGGACTCGAACTAACCTCCCCCACCTCAGCCTTCCTAGTAGCTGGGACTACAAGAGGGCGCACACACTTGGCTGTTTTCTGGCTCCTTTATACTTCTTAGACAGCGTGTTGTACACTTTCCCTTGAGTTTGTGGCTTTTCACACTAAACATAAACATATGCAGATCCCTCATAACCCTCAGTCTGTGATGTAATACATTACACCAAGATTGTTTCACCCTGAATTTATTGCAGGGATAGAAGAAAAGAAAATAGCTCAAGGAATTGGCTCATCTTCCATACAGTCAATCTGGGCCTAGTGCTCTCAAAACTGGGCAATAAAGACCCACCTACTTTTTCCTAATATATATGTTTGTCAAAGAGCAAATTTGATAGTGTCAGGGAAACTTCATATTGGATTGCAGCAACCTATCTGGTGTAGGCGTCCTTTGACTTGTCCAATATCCAGGGAAGCAGATTGCAATCACTTGATTCTTTATGCATGAAAGAACTACTTGACACCATTTTCCGCAGAAGGAAACAGTAAAACTGAAAAGATTTTAGGGCCTCATGGTCTACCCAGCACCTATGGTTGGTTCAGTAGTAAGGCCACTGGGATAGGGTAGAGGATACCAGGGTTCTTGTCCTGGCTTTGTCACTATCTGGTGCACATGCCTGGCACATTGTAAACCACACAAATACTTAAGAATAAATGAATGGGTAAGGTGACTTTGACTAAGTCTCTTCTAACCTTTTCAGCTTTGTTTCTTTCCACTGCAAAATGCAAATGTTAGATTATTTGATTTCTAAGACCCCTGTAACTCTAAAGTTGCATGATTTAAGAAAAGAGTCATTTCTAGAGCTCATTTCTACCCTTACACTAAGACATTTTGAAAAAAATGGAAATATAAAGTGTCAAATAAAAATATTTTTAAAACTTATTTTCCATTACATGGATACTGCAAGCAGAGAATTTGGTGGTCTAACCTACTCTGATAACAGTGTCAAGTTCCCATTTTGCTAATACAGAACTCTTAAAAATTTTCTATCAGATTTTCGTTTTGTAGTCCCCTATCCTAGGTTTTGCTTATCTATTCTCTTACTAACTAAATTTTTGCATGATAATATAAGTTCTGATTCCAAGGTGGAAATGACTTAAGGATGGCCCTCATTGGCTCATAAGCCAAGGAGGTGTCTGGTGAGTCTCAGTATCTTACCAGCGTCAGCCCAAAGGTGATGGAGAAGAAGCTGCAATGTTGCTCTCATGTCACCAGGGGGCACTATAAGGGGCAACTCAGAGCACATCACAAGCGTTCTCTCATTTCATCCTGCCTTTCTGCATCACCCACAACTTCCCTGGGAATTTAAAAATCACTTGCTTCCTCCAGTGCAGTATTCTAAACTGTTTGGAGTTCCTTCTTCCTCTTCTTCTGTGGTCCCTTGCTTTTATACTTCCTAAGTTTGACCGAGAATCTCATCTTTCATGCAAAGGACCTAGAGATCCAGGAAAGTAAAGGGCACAAGCGTGAGCTATCTCAGCCCACGATCTGATCTGAGTGATTGTCATTCTTGGATTTCAGGCTAACTCCTTCTAAGATTTGTTTTTTACACTCGGCTGCTTTCCTGCTGGTGAGGGAATGAGCCAGCATCATCCCTCTCTCATCATCCAGTCTTCACACACTTAAAAAAATATACTATTACGTAAATATCTCAAATATTTAATAAATAGATATTGGGCAAATCAGTACTTGAGCAGCTACATTAGATAAAGCTTCTTTACTCTAAAAATGGATTTAAAATAGAAATATGGTGCCATATTTCAATGTATTAAAATTCACTGTCTTAGATTTTCTATCAATGTTCACACATTTACAAAATTTTCAGGAAGAAAGTTAAATAAATTTTCATATGGAGCTGGGCTCAGGAAGTACCTTATTTTATGATCATTTACAGGTGATATTTACATATGCAAGATCTTAAACCCTGCATATCAGCTCTCTTAAATTTGGTTTATTTTCAATGAGTCTTCGTCATCCTGTGTCCTCTATTTTCTCAGTGTGGGTTTTGAACATTTCACACAGATGGAGTTTGTTTAGAATCCAGTGGAACTGAAAAAGTCCAGCAGTCTGATAACCCAGACAGTATCAACTTCATTCTGTTTTAAGCCCTTAAATATATTTTGGTCTGCCTCTTCTCTCCCTGAAGCAGCAAAAATAAGCAAGGTTGACCTTTACTATTCTGCTTAAACAGAACCTGTTTCCTTTGAGCCTCCCTCTGAGGATTTATTGGACGTTCCACCACTAGTCCAGTGATCCCTATTTCCTACATTTATCTGTTCCCATCCTCCTTGGCTTGCCTTTTCATATACATGTAACTAATATTTAAGGGAAGAATTTGGATTATTTTTTGTTTCTCTGAAATAACGTGATATATTTTATTTAATGAGTCAAGTTCTGATGATGACTAACATAGATCTAAGGAACAATCAGGAACTCATCCTCTGCATATTAGTAAGAGGACATGTACAGTCATGCTTTGCTTAACCATGGGGATATGTTCTCAGAGATGTATCTTTAGATAATTTCATCATTGTGGGAACATCATAGAGTGAACTTAGACATACCTAGATGGTATAGCCTACTACATGTCTAGGCCATATGGTCCATATGGTATAGCCCACTGCTCCTGGGCTACAGACCTGTACAGCATGCTACTGTACTGAATACTGTAGACAATTGTAACACAATGGTAAGTATTTGTGTATCTAAACATATCTATACATACAATAAAAATTCAATATTATAATCTTACGGGACCACTTCATATACATAATCCATCATTGACCAAAAAGTAGTTACGTGGTACAGGACTGTAGTTTCTCCTCCTTACAATAATAGACAAACTGAGTGGTGTTAAAATGGTTCAAGAGAAAGGAAGTAAAGAAGATGACTCAGAATTTTTAATTCATTTTGTTCATGACTAAGTGCCTACAAATATCATTGGAACACTTTTACCTTTTCCATTCTTGTTTTCATATCCTAAAATGAAATTATTGTATGATAACTACCAATCATTGAGCAATTACAATATATCAGGAACTATATGTACTAGACATTTTTTGCCCCAATATTTAAGAAACTTGCCTGAGTATATCAGAAAGTTAAGCAGTAGACCTGAGATTTCTAATGCAGAGCTGTTTGAGTTCAAAGCCCATGATCTGGGATACAGGGACGCTCCACATTTTTTTTATCTCAATCCAAGTGATGAGCTAGGCAAGATGTGTATGATCAGGGATTGTGAGGACTGAAACTCTTCCCAGTATCAATGAGTGAGTGATGCAATGGGACATTTCATTAGGTTAAAGAGGTGAGGAGGGCGGAAGATAGCAAAAGGGCTAGTTCAGTAGAGTTAATGGAAAATTATTTCCATTCCTTATCCTGCCCTCCTCAACTACTTACTGGGGCTTGGTTTTAGAGATATTTGTCTCCAAACATCAACTAGAGGAGATGTATACTTTAGTGTTTCTGAATACTTATCTGTGGTGAAATTTTTAATGATCTTAGTTAAAAAAGAAAATAAGAACTCTAATTAATTTTTCATAAAACTAAAAGTGTTAAATTGATGTAATATCCTATATTCTGAAAGATGTCCATCCTTCCATTTCCAAAATCATTGCATTGAAAAACGTTAAAGAAAAAATAATTTCTAGCTTTTATTTTGTTTTGTTTTTTGAGGCTGGGTGGAAACACTCCTTGAAACCCTAATGGTTTGTAACCATGATTCTAAATGATGCAAGTTTAAGATAGGATGGTTGAGGAAGACGAATCTAGCAGACATGTATAGAAATGGAAAGAAATGCAGGAGTTGAAGAAGCAATTAAGATACTGCAGTGATCTGGCATGGGTGAAGAGCATGTAGTTTTATGGTGGCAATGGGAATGGAAAGAAGGGTTGTGCTGTAAGGCATATTTCAAAGGAAAAGCCAGAGGACTTCATGCCATAGTAAATAGATAGAAGAAAAAAACTGTTAAAGGCATGTGGTGATGGTATGATTAGCTAAACAGTTGTAGTACTCCTAGCCAACTGCCTTGAAATTAACTCTATAGCTTCAAATCCAATGAGATTTCCAGATCACCATGAGGAAAGCAGTCTAAAGTGCAGCCTCACTGAGAGTAAGTAGTGTTCTATCAGATAATAGTGGAGTGAAACAGTTCTCAGCTCATAATAGATGCTTAATAACTATTATTCACTCCCAGATCTATGATTTTCTTTAATCCTCTGAACACTCTCAGTTACATAGGGGGTAGTCCCCTTTGCAAGTGCAAAAGCTGATGTTCAGAGAAGCTAATTTCACATGACTAGAAGTCTGCCCTTTGTAAGAAGCACTACATCAAGCCTCATTTGCATAAGATATTACAGTAACAAACAAGACAGAAATGGGATTCTTTTGGTAAGAACATTCTGCAATTATAAATTCTTTGCTTGGGCCTATGTCCAGAAGAGTTATTCCTACATTTTCTTCTGGAATTTATATGTTTTCATGCCTTACATTTAAGTCTTTACTCCATCTTGAAGTAATTTTTATATATGCTGAGAGATAGGGGTCCTGTTTCATTCTTCTGCATATGGCTATCCAATTTTGCCAGCACCATTTATTAAATAGGGCTTCCTTTCTCCAGTGTATGCTGTTGTCTGCTTTGTCAAAGATCCGTTGGTTGTAGGTAGATGGTTTTATTTTTGGGTTCTCTATTCTGTTCCATTGGTCTATGTCTCCACTTTTATATCAGTATCATGCTCTTTTGGTTACTATAGCCTTGTAGGATAATTTTTTAAAATGATAATTAATCTTGTTCTATATTTGTTGACTAAAGTCAGGCATGTTTTAATTGTGACTACATCATTAAAACACTTAAAAAGTCTCCTTTGCATTCATATATTATTCTCATAAAAAGTGTGGGTTTTAGTTTCTTTACTACCCAGATGGACCAGCAGGTGAGATTATTAAGAACAGCCATCATTTAAATTTTAAGCACCTAATCTAAAAGTATTTTAAAAAAACAGATATTCGTCAAATGATACAAAATTTCAATTAAATAGGAGGAATAAGTTCAAGAGATCTACTGTACAACATGGTGACTATAGTTAATATAACAATGTAAAGTATTCTTGGAAATTGCTAAAAGTGTAGATTTTAAATTTTCTCACTACAATTCCCTAAGTAATAAGTATATGAGCTAATCCATGTGTTAATTAGCTCCATTTAGACATTCTACAATATATACATATTTCAAAACATGCTGTACATAATAAATATATACAAGATATATTTATAAATTGAATAAGTAAATAAAATGTTCTTAAAAATAGTCTATTTAGTTTTAAGTGCAACCAGTGCTTGCAAGACCCTGGCTTAGATACTATACTTATCCTGTCATTGCTCTTGCTCAGTAATCAGCAATGACTCCCTATTGCCTACCTCTTCACTCTGGTTTTCTTATATGTGATCACTTGCTACTGGCCTAGACTCACCCTTCCTAGAACCCCCACATGAGCTTCTACCCTCCTAGCTGTATCACGTCTCTCTCCGGGACAAACACCCACTATACATCCCTAACCCTAGCCCCCCACACACACCACTGCACACCACACCACACACATACCCAAGGCAAGTGCTGTGCCAATGCTGGGCATGCCTGGCCTTAAATCCTTTTTTACCCTTCCCTTATATGCCTGCATTGCAATGGGGAGCAGAAGAATGGGGGTGAGCCTCCTTAGCTGCATTCCCCACTTCTGAGGAAGCTGGATTCCGCTAATGAAGAGCATTCCCTGGAGATTGGGTATGAAGAAAGGAGAAGAAGGAAAGACCAGAGTATTTCTCTCCCTCCCTCTCTACCAGAGGCTTGTTCTCCAGCAGTAGGGACAGTTTCTCTGTGGCTCCAGCTTCTATACTATATGCCCACTGAGGTTCCATCTTTCACTGGGTGACTTGGTTATAACATGGACTCTTCCTCTCTCCCTCCAGCCTAAGGATGGTAGTGGCTTCCTGTTGCTGCTAATCTCTGGGCTACCTCCCCTCCCTTCTGTGGTCTCTGTAGATTTTCTGCCACCTGTGTAACTAATTGTGAGCATTGTATTTCTTGTTTCAAATACTCAAATAATTTTTGTTTACCTGATGGGACACTTACTAATGGTGCTCATAAAATAGCCAGGCACCATGATTTTTATGTTCATCTTCTTATTTGATTCTTACAGTAATCCAGAGGGGTAGGTTTTACATTCCTATGCTATAGGAAAAGAAAGTACTTCACCTCTCTGAGCCTCAAAGTTGCATAATAACAGAGTCCAGATTGTAACTGAGGTCTAATTACTTTTCACTCATTTTCACTTATTTATTCATTTATTCAATTATATCATAAACTTTTTAGAGTATCCTTTCATCTCCCCCATGGTGTTTGGTACAGTTGGGAACAGTAGAGATACAGCCTCAATAACACTAATTAACTAATTGGTTCATTGTGTAAGAAGTATTCAGCCACAGGACACCTGTTTTTCAAGAGCAAGCTTTAACCATTTCAGCTGTTTGATTCCATACACTTTTCTCTCATCCCAGCTGACACAGGAAGAAACGAGGAAGGAAACAATTTACAGGAGTAAGGAGGCACTGCCAGGGGCAAAAATGTTTGATCCTAGGACAGTGTGGCCACTCTAGGAAAGGTTCACATCAAGTGGCAATGCCTTAAGTTTCAAGAAAAAAAAAAAACAGAGGTTTGATTCAGGAAGGCAGAGAAGAGACAAAAATGGCAACCGGATGTCAGAGACATACCCTGGATAATCTCTTTCTGAGATGAACCATGGAACACTCAAAATAGGTCTGAGTCCAAAGAAATGAAGCTGGTTAGGAATGAGAAAGGAATGCAAGCCCCAGCCAGCTGGCTTGGTTACAGTACAAGATGCCTGATGGAGTCCAGGGATCTATCAGAGAGATGGAGAAATCCTGAAACCCAAAAGACTGGATAGACTGGACTCCACTGAGTGGCCGTTTGTTAATGTCTCTGAAACTCACACTGAGAAACTTAATCCCTCCCAATATTTTAGACCTGTGGTATGAAGCTATATAAGACCCTTTTCAACCACTGGTGGGGGGTGATGTTATGCCCAACTCAGCCCCACTGCATCACAAAGACAATTCGCGTATGGCAGCTAGTTTGTAGCAGAGGGTAGAGGCTGACAGAATCCAGTCTACTGGGCACTATATGAACATCTAGGTTTCCTTTCCAAGAGAAATGTGGTAGTTTTACCAGGACTCTTACCATTAGTGGCATCCATTTAACTGACACAAAACAGAAGGTTTAGCCTGGGAGTTTGTTGGGGATGTTGGGACCCACTTTCCAACTCCTTCTTTCCGAGAGCTATCTGTTCTTTCCCCACCTAGCCTTGCATTCTTGTCTTCTTCCCATTAACAAGTTTAGCCCTTCCCTATTTAAAAAATAAGGTGAAAAACTTAGAGGAAGTAGTCGCCCAGAGACAGTAAGGAAAGAATTTGAAGGAGGAAGAGATGGACAGAATCAAATTTAGCAGTAAAGTATGGACAAGGAAAGTCCCATGGTGTTTGGTAAGTTGTGAGTTACCGGAAACCTTTGCCAGATTTAACAATTATAAGTGCCGAAATCAGGTGAACAAGAATAAGTGGAAAACCCATATATATGCTCCTTTGTAAAGAATGTTGGCTGAAATAATGGAAAAGAAAGTAGGATACATGGGTTGATTGATGGAATATAGTCATGGCAGTATGACATCTGAGCACAGGTAGATTTACGAAACTTGTATTAAGCAAGAACAGTTCTTTCTTTGAGAAAGAAGGTAAGTGAGTAAGGATGGGTATAATGAAGAGTTTAGCAGGGTGGTGAAGGGCAGTGAAGAAAGTTCAAGACTAGGTTTCCTCTAAATGCTTTTCACTAAATTCATGTCTTTTCAGACTCTTATTAGTTCAAATACAGATTGTTAAAATACAATTTATGCAGGTCGACACTCTATTTCCTCTCAGATCCATTTCTTATCCTTCCTGTTCTATGGCCTGCATTATAGGGAGCTACATTTCCTGGGACATGTCATCTGCTCTTGTGGTAAGTTTGGGTAATTGGTGGCAATTGTGGAATATTAGAGGGCAGGAAGAAGGGAGAAACCAGGGTTTTTCTTTCCCTCCCTCTTTCTCTCTGCTTCCAGTGGTGCCCAGCAGCAGTTATGCCTTCACCATGGCTCAAGAGCTTACGAAGCAGTATCCCCAGTTTCCATTCAGCCACCCTTGTTCTACCACCTTCCACACAACCCTGGTAGCCAGGGCCTGGAATCACTCCTTTGGTTGTCTTCCTGCTGCTGCTAAATCTCTAGATTGCCTCAGTATATTGGCTTCATTTCTACCTCTGTATACTCAGCTTCTTGTATTATTTAATAAATTAACTCTATTTGAAAGAGCTAGAGTGAGTTCTCTTTTCCCAGCTAGACCCTGACTGATAAAGCATCTCTCCCTCTAAATCATTTATGTGACCATCTGTAAAGTGGATTAACCTCAATCATATGCCTTCTTTCTGAGAAACATACTTAGGTACAGCCAAACTTTTCCAAAGTATAGACCACCAACTATGAAAAATTTGTTTCCTTTTTCAGAATTATTATTTGTAATAAATGGTTATGACATATTAATAGTTTACTAGCTTTTTCTAGCTTTTTATTTTATTTCTAATTGACACATACTAATTGTACACATTAATGAGGTACAGTGTGCTCTTTTGATATTTTTTGAAATATTTAAATTTTTGAATATAATTAACCAGTCATTCCACAGAACAGTATAGAGTACTGTTTCTAGATAGATCTCTAATTGATAAGTAATGGAAATCTTTATTTTTTATTTTTCATGGTTCTAAATGTTTCAAAGAGTCTTCCTCACTCTCTAGCATAATATTACTGCACACACATAAAAATAAGAATATTCTCAATATTGTTACATAATAAATAACAATGCTATTTGTCTCTCAGAAACTAGTATAAGAATTCCTCACACAGCAAACTCAGCCTCCACTGGCAAACTGCTTGTCAGTCTTTTGAGATAGGGAACAAGTCCTCCAAAAAGGGCTGGAAGATTTCAAATTCCTGAGGGAAAATCTGGAAGGAAGGAAGAGTCAATGAGGTGACAGTGATTGTACTTGAAGGAGAGAGAGAAAAACTCCCTTTCCTCTAACTCCTTGGCTAAGAAATAACTTGGGGGAAAAAATCCATTGTCTTGTCTTTTCTTCCAAGTTGTTGGCTGTGGAATGTGTGAAGTAAATCTCCTGTCTCCTCTAGGAAGTCTTCAGGAAATGTTATGTACTTCACTCGTGTTTTTATGTAAGTGAATTCAAAGAGGCTGAGGGGAGAAAGCTGGTAAATGAGAAGACAGCTTTTAAGAGAAAAGAATGTGTCTAACTGAGCTTCCATTCAAGTGTTGTCCACTTTGCAGTCTACTGAGTTTGAAGATATGGAATGCTGCCTAAATATTATGGAAGGCTCACTCTTTCATCCTCATAGTTATCTGTCCTGGGATGTGGTATGGACATAAGTGCATTGAGCGTGGTCAATGTTCACACACTTCTGGAGTTGGAAAATGATTAAGCCAGACTAAAATATTCAGGTGAATTTTGAAGTTTTATTGCAATACTGAGCTTCAGGCTGGTTCACACAGATCTGAGGAACCAGGAAGTGAGAGCAGGGTCACAGAAAGAGATGACAGGAATATTAATGTAGGTCACTTTTTCATGACCTGCCTGGGGCAAAAAAAAAAAAGAGAGAGAGAGAGAGAAAAATAGGTTTCTGTTAAGAGCACATTCTCTTGTAATTTTCTGGGCAATCACATACCGCCTTGCTGTCCAAGATTCCTTTCCATGGCACCCAAGCAGTTCTCTGACTCCGTTTACTTCTCTGGTCTGAAGTGTGCACACTCTGTGTGTGGGAGTGTGCCTATAGGCGTGGGTGAGCAGCTGCTTCTGAGAAAGTGCCACTAGACACAGTTCTCTGCTTTGAAGGCTCAGAGACATATTTGGGTCAGTGCCTTGAGGGGTCAGACTCTTGGAACCTGCCTCGTGCTTACTCAAATGCACAAAAGACTGGTGTTAGCCAGTGAAAAACAACTGTCACAGTGACAGAAGATGTAGGACAGGCACATTCTCCTCTTGTGGCAAGCATCATGGGAAGCTGTTGACAAGCCATGAAAAGTCTCTGCCTCAGAGGCCAGAAATATCTGCCAACCTTGTTGTCAACACACTTTCTCCCTGTAGGCGGACACAAGAGTGATTTGAGATGTTCCTTCTTGAACCTTGACGCAGAACAAGGGGAGTGAGCCTGAATCTAGTACAGTCTGAGGCTCCTTGTCAGAAGTCTCTCTTCCTCTCCTGCACTCTGCCAGGCAGCAGCAAGGTCATGGGAGAAACTGATTTGGGTCAATAGATACCCATGTGCTGACGAAACAAAAAGTAATCTGTACACACACACACACACACATGCGCACACGCGTGCACACGTGAACATGGAAAATTGTCATATAATCTTATCTGACAAGGTGTATTCGTGGGTATTTCTCAAGTATATTATCCTTTTTGGGGTCTATTAAGTAATCAAGGGGCTCTGTAACTACATTCCTCAGATTACAAAATGCATGTGATTGTGTTTTCTCCTTCATGTTGGCTCTTCTGCCTTTTATGAAACAAGTCCCAGTTCAATTTGGATATTTGGATCATAAGGTGGCCCACACTGAGGAGTGATTGTTTCTAGCTGGTGAAAGTTTGTGGACTTGCCCTGCCCCTTTTGGTTATCTTCTTAGAAATCTTTGGTTTTTGAGTCACTGTTTGTACTATGAGGTTAATGAAGTAATTGATGTACACTCATTCTCATTTTATAGATGAGGGAAATGAGGTATAGAATTCTTACTCGCTAAAGCCACAAGATGGCAAAGCTATTTCCTAGTCCATTCATGTGGGGATCAAAGTGGGGGATCTCTCCAGTAGCTGGCACTGCTCCATCGATGCTGAGCCACACTGCTCTGGACATGAGTGTGACATTTCCCTTTTTCTGTCTCAGCAGTGGACCTTCCAGGGTGAGTGATGGCAGGATGCCCATAACTACCCACAGCTTCAGCTAGTTAAGAAGGAAGTAGCTTCAGAATGAATACTAGAGAAAGTTTTCTAACGCCTTCTAACAAGTATTATATTAAACATTCAACTACATGATACAGTTAACTGCTACCATCATATCGTGTCTCTCTTCTAACAAATTACTTTGTATAATGCCTCTGTACCAAGTTGAGGCAATAGGGTAACATGTTTGGGTCATGGAGTATGAAGGTATGTTCAAATTCAACTTAATAGTTACTTTTCACCTTTAGAAAGTGATTTAAACTTTAATTTCTTCATTTGTAAATATTGGTTAATAAATGTCATTACATCAAGAGTTTTGTGATGTTTAAATGAGAATGTGTAGAAAGCTCTTGGCATGGTTGTAGAAGTACAAGTACAAAATATAGAAGTAGTGATAGCAGTAACAGTAATCTTTAGTAGACACTAAAACATTATTACAAATATTTACATAAATTATCTCTTTGTAGCTCATTGTATCATTGTATACAATGATACAATGTATACTCTCTCTTACAGATGAGAAACCAAACTTATAGAACTTAAATCACCTGTTCAAGATCAAGTTGATAGCATCACAGATGAGACTCACATGTTTTCAGATTTTAAATTCTGTCTGCTTTCTACTTATTGTAATAAGTAGCCCCAGTGGAAAATGTGTTCTGCATTGGTCATGATGTGTTTGGTGAGGTCAGCTGAAGTTGCAGAGAGGTGGGTGCATGGGCTTCAGACATGAAGTTAGCGTGGCTATTGACTTGAACAATGCTAGTTTGTAAATAAGTCTGTATAACAGTGTAGATCTTTTTAACAGTAATTATGTGCCTAGCACTGGGCTAGTTGTTTTAACCCTCATGACCACTCTCTAAGGGAAGAATTTATGATTATCGTTTACAAATTTAAAAACTATAATAAGTATTAGAGAGCGTAAATGACATGCCTAAAGTAATATCTTGGCAAATGGTTGGGCCAATGTTTGAATCTAAAGTTGGTACACCTTTCAATGAGTCCCTCTGCTTCTAATGAATGTTCCTAGCTCCAGGTTTTCTTGTCTATAAATTTTAGGGAATATCTACATTATAGTACTGTGTGAGGGTGAGATGAGATGACACAAAATAAAGTTATTACAATGAGGCCTGGCACATAATAGACAACAGAATCCTGATCTCTTTCATTTTATTTTTCTGAGGACACAGTGGCCCAGAGAGAAGAAAGACAGGTGCAGAGGCCAGGTGCGGTGGCTCACACCTGTAATCCTATAATACTATGGGAGGCTAAGGCAGGAGGATCACTTGAGGTAAGGGGTTCAAGACCAGCCCGAGCAGGAGCGAAACCCAGTCTCTACTAAAAATAGAAAAACATTAGGCATGGTGATGTGCTCTTATATTTCTAGCTACTTGGGAGGCTAAGACAGTAGGATCACTTGAGCCCAGAAGTTTGAGGTTGTTGTGAGCTAGGCTGACACCACAGCACTCTACCCAGGGTGACATAGTGAGACTCTGTTGACAGAAAGAAAGGAAGGAAGGAAGGAAGGAAGGAAGGTAGGTACAGTGCCACTGGCCTTATCTCTGAGTGACATCTGCAGGCAGCTCAGTGACATTAAAATTGTATTTTTCTTACATCAGAAGGCCATCTCTCTGTGAGCTCTGTACATAGATTGATGGATGGAGGGTGGAGTTGAGTGGTGGGGCTAATTGCTTTAGAAATTCTGTACATGGGAAACATAAGCATCATGGAAAACAAACAGTGGTAATAGAAAAGGGAGACACTCTTAACCAGAAACCTTCCTTATTCCACTCTCTAGCTCCAATATATTGCATTGAAGGAAGGGAAGAGGCAACGATCTGCTGTGATGTACTTAATTATTTCATCTATCTGTCTATCCATCCATCCAACTATCAGTGTTTATTCAGCAGCCACTATGTGCCAAGGGGTTGAACAATCAAGTAAGACATGATCCATGACCTAAAGAAGCTCGTAGACTAGGAGGGAAATCAATACATATGTTAAGTTCTAGGTGCTTTAATAGGTAGCTTAATGCATAGGGTGCTATGGGACCATAGAAAAGGGAATTAAAATAATCTGGACAGTCAAGTCAGGCTTCCCAAAGGAGGCAACCATTTGGGTTTGAGCTATTGGAGAGAGTGTTAGCTAAGGCCCTTGGCTTGGAATAGCAAGTGGGGCTCCATTTTATCAGCTGTTATGGAGAGAAGCAGCGCAATATAGGGTGGCTTCAAATAAACTTTCATATCTGATAATACAATCATAAACTTTTTAACACTTTTACACTAGATCATTATTCCTGTTTTACTACTTTTGTCTAAAAATGCTCTATAATGCTTCAATCTTTTAAAGACATAGGTAACTTCAGACTTTTAAAGACAAACTGCTGAATACTATTTTTAAATAGCAAAATAAAAACAATGTTCTATCTCGACTGAGGATAGATTGGAGCAACACCAAGGTACAAGTAATGCAGAGAATGAAGCTGGGCCCCATCAGATCTCGTTTAATTTCTCTGTGGTTGGAAAATTTAGCACAAAGCTTTGGATTCTGAAAATGATTCCTTTTTTTAAAAAACATTTTCCTTGAAGTTTAGTAACTTTGTTAGTCCAGTGCTAAGATCGCTCATGTTAATATTGAGATACTTTCTCAGAAATGGCATGGGATGCATCACTGTCTAAGAAATCATAAATAAGAGGATAAATACAGCATCGAGACTTCTGAATGCTTGTATAGATTACTAAAAATTAGTATAGTAATTTTAGTCTAGTCTCATTAGTCTAGTAATTTAGTCTAGTCTCATTAAATCCTTACACAATGAATGTGTGTGTGCATTCAGAATTTTATTTTCAAGGTGTTAGGAAATGTTGAGTAGAGGAACAGTTGTGTAGTCTTGAATTAATATTAAAAATAAATTAATTATATCTTTCAAGAGTTTGTTAAGCAATTGCTCTATTTAAGTCTGTATGCTAAGTTCTATGCATACAGACATTAAATAAAACACAATCACTAGCTTCAAGAACCTCATAATTTAGTTGTGTGGAAGACCAGAAAATAAACTAATAATCACTTTGCTGGATGTGAGGCATCATGCAAAGTGCCATGGGAGGGAGCTGATGGGAGATAAATAACTAAAAAGTCCTTCGGGATGAGGGGAATCAGGGAGGGCTTCCTAGAGGAGCTGACACTGAGCTTCATTTGAAATATGGGACAGCTTTTGGCAGGCAAAGAGAATAGAAATATGTATACTAGACAGAGAGAGAAACATGTGCAAGGACATAGGACATAAGGAAGCAGTAATTTGAATAGCGTAAGTAAATGTTTAAAATGATTAGTCTTGGGTTCAGGGCTAGATAGGAGGAATCTCATAGTTTGGGAAAAGATAAAGGATCTAAGCGATGATAGTCATGTGTGTGTGTGTGTGTGTAAACTTAGAGGCAGGATAAATACCAATAGTCTTAATGAGCTCTCAGAATATATATTGTCTCAAGGTTCATAATAAGCTTCATACAATGGTCAGGAGTGACTGGATGAAATGGAGAGGAGAAGAAAGTGATTGGAATAGCGGGGCTCAAGAAACTTTGATGTTGGGATATTGTACGGGCCTCCATGTGAACACTGATGTCCTCCAGATGCTGGGAGCTCTTAGAGGTGCAGAGAAAGACTGTTATCCTGGTGTCAACACCAAGTGTCCACCTCCTGTGCTCCGAGGAGCCAAGTGCAGCTGGAGAAAGTTGCACAGTTAAGTTGATTGGACCTTGTAAAAATGCATGCTCTTAAACCTCAGCTGGTTCCTCAAAGCTGCTCAGGAAGCCGCCTGTGATTTCTAGTTGGAGGTCACTCCCAAAGCCTTTATAACTCTTTCCAACCTTTGCAATTCAATTTCAATCCTTTGCTATATCAGCCTTCTCCTCATTTCAGTACATTTTATTCACTTTCCGCTTTACAGAGCCAAAGTGAGGCCCACCATACCAAAAACCGTGATTTCCTTCCCTACCTACAAACCTACCTGCATCTACACAACTCCTCTTGGTGTCTCACTTTCCTAAGCTATAAAAAATGAGGTAATAATTATATACATCCAACAATGTTTGGAGGGAAGATTAAAAATATATATATATAATCCTTGGGCAGGAGGTACAGCACATGAGGATCAATACGTACTAGTTACTATTATTGCTGTCACTGTGACCGTTGTCCAAACCCAATCCCAGCCCTGTCTTCAAAGTCCCCTCCCAGGCTTCCTCCTCGGAGACCCCACTTCATTTAGCTCATCTCACCCCTGTGTTTTCCGCATTTTTCTCTCTAGCAGTTTTTTCCTCTCAGGATGTAATATCAGTTCTCTCACATCTGGAAGAAAATACTTCCTCTGCTTGGATTCCTCCCCCAAGTCACGGTCCTGCCTTTGTCCCTTGCTCCACGTCAAGTTCCCTGAAAGCCACTCAGAGCCTGCTGTGTCCACTTCCTTCCTTCAATGTGAGCCCTACGCATTCTCGCCTCTACCCTGCAGAAACTGCTTTTCAAAAGTTACTTATAATGTGCAAGAGACTAAATCTAATGAATGAGTTTTGATTCTCATGTTATTTTAATGTTCAAGAATGGTGACCCTGTCAAGAGTCCCTTCCTTCTAGACAGCCTCTCTTTTTTCCTCCCTCCCCATCTCCATCTTCCTCTCTTTTTCCCTGGGTGATTTTATTCTTTCATAACCTTAAGTCCTCCTGCTTAGCATGGTATTTAGTACATGGTTAGTCCTTAATTAATATTTGTGGGATTAATAAAAATGTCCTTGATAAGGATAATATACATTGAGCAAAAATGAATTTTCTTTGGAGATTAGGTATATTTTAGTGTCTAAGGATTATTATGTCTGAGCCACTGACATACTCAGGGTAGAAAGCTGCCTGCATCAGTGTAGATATTAGGCCATCACCTAAACTGTCTTTTCTTCACAGGATAAAAAAACCAATTAGCCAGTACCCAGTTAATAGTATCTAAAATTATCCAGGCCTTATTTGCTCTCCGTGTTTAATAGAAAGAGATGAGTTAGCTCATTTACTATAAATTATTTTTATCATCATGTTCTATTTTTTACTAGCTCATAAAATCAAAATGTTAAAAAAAAAAGTCCTGGCTGATTTATGATTACAAATATTTGGGTCTGGTTAGGTGAAGCTTCAGTGCATCCTTTTATAAATCTGGTGCCTTAAATGGGAAACAAAGGGTCATTTAATGTTTCCCAGCTGGCAGTGGACTAAGATGGACCTATTTAGGGTATCTCAAATCCCTGATTAGCATTCATGGGACTTGCAATTGTAGCACAATAAATACTTCATTGAAAATGCTCTGCACTGCTTTTTTCATCACAGTCTTTGTATTTACAAGTACAGCAGAATCAGATGAGACAACAAAGACAGCCAGTTAGCTTCTCTACGGCTTGTTACTGTAGCCCTACAAACAGTTGAATCAGTATTTCTGGACCTACTCTATTCATGGGACTATAAATAGACTTACCACATCTGTTTCGCTTATTGATTCACCCACTGATGCATTCATTGATTTATTCACTCATTCATGTTTTCCCATATGCTTTGAATGAACCAGGCTGAATCATTTCTGCAGTCACATAGACTTGGTCCTAGTGAATCCTGATTACAGAATCCCGAAGGCATCTACATGACAGCAAAGCTGTTCCATAGAGGGACTGATTCCCTTATGTCTGACCTTTCTACTGCAGATGACAGAGCTCTAATTTAGACTCTCATTGCCCCTCACCTAGTTGAGTGTAATCACATTCTAACTAATGTCACAGATTGGATTTCCTGGAAAACAAACTCTGAGATGGACTTTAGGGTGAAAGATATTTTTCAAGGAGTGTCCCTGGGATCAACACCCATGGAAGGGAGACGAAGGGACCTGAAGTAGACAGAGAGAGAATTCAGGCTACTGTCACTCCAAGTCCACCACCAATCCCAGGGGAAACTCAGAAGCTAGAATGACCCTTCAGAGATATCCTGAGTTGGGCCAGTATTTTCAGGCCTTTATACTCATACATAGCTCAGTCATTGAGGAGGTGAGCTGCTACTGCAAGGGGCCTGACCTTGGCTGAGATAACTCTCTGCAGGTGAGGCAATCCATGGCAAGTCTGACAACTGGAGGCTGTCTATGAACAACACTCCCAGCAGCACTGCCTCGCGTGGGGAGCACATACCACTGCTCACACGAGCTGGCCTTCTCCCCTCACCTCTCCCGATTATAATTCTTCACACACATTATTCCCATATTAATCTTCCAGCAACCTAGGTTTGACCATGAAACTCCATTACCCAAAAACCTTCGCAGGCTTCCATATGGCCACCAAATTCCATACAAATTAAATTTGGCTAGCTCGCCCTTATTTCACCCAAATCATCTCTCTAGATTTTGTCCTTAGTACTCACTTGTGCATATTCAATTGAGCCAAACCACTGTTCCCTGAGACGGTCCATGGCCCCGGAGTGGCCAGATGAACAGTGTGTATGTCAGAGTTGTCACGGACAAGCAAGAAAGATATTTTCATGAAAGATCTTTGTTTGTGCCCCATCCCCTATTTGTACCACTGCTTCTAATGTTTCCTCTTTGAATGCTCCTCCCCATAATTTCTAGCTGAATAAATCCCATTGTTCCTCCAAGCCCAACTCATGCTATCTCTTCCATATAAATTCTTCATGTAGGGGATGTCCAATTGACTTTTATGAACCGGAATGCCTACTATTAAATTGTATGTGGTTTGAAGAAGCCCCAGTGGCCTAATGGATAAGGCATTGGCCTCCTAAATTGCATGTGGTTTGAGGTGCTTCAGTGTATCTTCCCCTTTCACACTCCCCTCCCACAACTACAAATCACCTCATGCGGGTGATGCTTCAGAGCCATCACAGGAAGGGACTGTGCTTCATGTCTTAAACATCTCAGAGACAAGAGGGCAGAATGGCCTCAGGAAGGAAAATCTGGATAAGACCAAGGGTTCTTAGGAACATGAAACTGGAGTGGAATGGAATCACAAAAATTTAAATCGCTGCCAAATTGCAGACATTGGGCAAGACACTCTACTCCCTCAATACATGGGATGGGGACTGCTAACCATTTAAATTTTAAATATTAAAACTAATGAGCAACTCCATGAATTCAGAAGACCTGGGACCTGCATACATTACTTATAGTTGGGTTTCATGTAGAAAATGATCAGGGTGGATGAGATGGTTTCCAAGGGTTCTTCATGTACTAAATTCTGGGACCTAGGTAGCACTTTATGTCTGTATGGTCATTTTGTTCATGTTCTCCATGTTTGGAGCTTTTTGAGGGCACAGATTGTACCTAATTCATCTTTTTATGACTGATAGACAGTGTCTTACACATAGCAGATATTCAGTGAGTGTTCAGCAAATGCTAATGAAAGGAATCTTCCTCATAAGTCACTCCACCATGAAGAAAATTAATCAATGTATACTGTTTGGGGTGACAGATTTATTAATAATTAGAGAAATAATATGTTTCCTGTGAATAAACTTTAAAGATATCTTGGTACACGCCCTTTTCATTCTCTCGCTGTCTTGACAGCTGTCAACTAAAGGGCCAAACATTACAGTGTAAAGTTATATAGTCAAATGTAATAAAATCCCCAGAGATTGGAGTGAGCTTTTATTACTTTTTATTGGGGAGGGATGGTAGAAAGAGTCATAATTAAATGACATAATGAGACTAAGGTAGCTATTTTGATGTATGGTAAGCATTTGATAAATGTACCTATTGTTTACTATTTTTATAATATTTGTGTCCAGAGGTCTTTAAATGACATAACTTATTGCATGCACCATTCCTTCCAGGAGGAGGCCTGGTGAGTCTTCATACTAATGATAATCCCATGAATCTCTGGGTAGTAGCAAGATTAATGCCCTACCCCTAATCTGTGAGGCTCTTAAAATAATCTCAGGAATTCAAGCAGGAAAATCTCATAATCTTCACCTTGGTGGCTAGTTGGAAAAGTAAGTACATATTCTTTTCATGGCTATAAATTGTTTCTGTATTGGTGGTTATTTTGGGACATATTGCTATTTGTTTAAAAAATCTCAGAAGAGCTCAGACCTAAAATTTTGGTCTTCTTCACCATTCCAAACATCCATCATCAGAGCGTTCTCCTAAGTGCTTTGTCTTTATTTGGGGTGGAATTGTTTGCTTTCCCAGTATGTGTAGCTCGACTTTTAGACAAGTGTGTAGGTCGCATGTGTAGGGGACACAATGTAATTTTTTTTTCTATGTACCACATTTTGTTCCTAATTTCAACCACTCTAAACAACCACTCATTCTTGGCTAATTCTCTCTCTCTCCCTCTTTCTCTTTTGTTCTGCCTCCAAGTTTATTCACTGCATTTTGAATGGATTGAAATGTCTCTGATCCGTGATGAGTTGAGAGGGCCGCTGTAATGTGGAAGTGCTGAGATTTGTTGGTTTGTTGTCTCCAGGAGAGTAAAGATGGTCCCAAACCCTTTCTGTTATTGTCTGAAACTGAGACCATACATTATCACACAATAATGCTGCAAAGCACCACATGGAAGTTAGTAACGTAGACTCTGGGGGACAGACTGGATTTGAATTTAGGTTCCAACACTTACTGGCTGTGCAACCTTCAGAAACTGAGGCACAGACTGGTTAAATAACTTGCTCATCTCTGAAACAGGGAAGCTAACTGTGAAGATTGCATGAATTAATATGTATAAAGTGTAGGACAGGGTCCAGAACATAGTAATACTGCACAAATATTTGTTTTACCATGCTCTTTTCCTGATTAGAAAACTGGTACTTAGAGAGGTGTTGGTCTTGCCCAGCATGTACAATACAATCTTAAGTGACTGAGCTAGGACTCAGACCCACCCCTTTTGGTTCCAAATCTAGAGTTCCCTAATTTTGCTTTTACTAAAAAGCCCTGGCCCCTTTGCTGTCTGTCTCCTGCCTCAGGGATGCCCCATAAGGCACCTGGGTCCAGGTAGGTAGTGCCATGGGATAGCAAGAGCATGAGAAATAGTGTTAAAGAAAACCTAGGTTAGTTTGGTCCTCTCTGAGCCTGTATCTTCCACCGTAAAATGGGGATGCAGATGTCTTAGTCAATCCAGGCTGCCATAATGAATTACCATAGGTTAAGTGGCTTAAATGACAGAAATTTATTTTCTCACATTCCGGAGGCTGTGAGAAAGGTCAAGGTCAATGTATAGGCAGGGTTGGTTTATCCTGAGCCCTCTTTCTTTGGCTTGTTAATGGCTGCCTTCTTGCTGTGTCCTCACATGGTCTTCCCCTTGTGTGTCTGTGTCCTAATCTCCTCCTCTCATAAGGACACTAGTCATATTGGATTAAGGCCCACCCTAATAACCTCATTTAACCTTTGAAAGGCCCTATTTCCAAACACAGTCACAATCTCTTGTACTAGAGGACTTCAACATATGAATTTTGGAAGAGATACAATAAAGCCCCAAACAATAAATAATCCCAACTTCACATGGATTATTAGGTGCTAATGAGATCATGTAACCTACTGAAATCAAAGCTCCAAAGTGAAGAAACCACTCACCCATTTTTGGTTTTCAGGACTGGCCAATCTTAAATTTTATCTTTGGTTTTCTCACCTGTAAAACAGAAGTATTAGACAATATAAGTAGTTTTCAATTTTTTAAAGCATAATTCTGCCTTCAAACCCAAATATTTGTAAAAGCTCAAGCTATACAACAGACAGCCCTCTGTCAACCCAGCCTAGGCTCCTACCTGGTTCCAATGAATATAGCTGGAAATCCGTGCTATATTACATAATCACTAAAGTCTTTTTTGGTTTATTATTCAAATTGTCAATGAATCTGGAATCCAAACCCACAACTCTAGAAATGCAAAAGACACAAATCACTTTAAAACTGAGAAAACCATTCATGTCCTCTGAGATGGTCACAGATGTAAGCCTCATTTTCTGTACACTAAACAGATGTATTTGTATCTGTATCTATACAGATAGATGTATTTGTCAAGGTCGTTGGAGACGGCATGCCAAAAGAAGAGAGCAGAGAGACTTTTATAAAGAGATCATTTGAAAGGCTATAGGCAAGTCTCAGGAACCCACAAGGAAAGATGAAGAATTCTGAGACTAGAAATGGCTGGAGCTTCTACCCTCCTTTGATCTGAGGAAGCAGGAGGAGGCAGCTATTAACAGAACTCAGCAAAAATTGTTGAGGGAAGAGTTACCTGAAAATGATGACCTTAGAGAGAGGGATGCAACCACTGCAATATCCCAAAAGCAAACACTCCATCTCTTTTTTCAGTCTATCCAGCCAGTAAGAGTTACCTGCAAAATCGAACCAGAAGCTAGAGAGTGAGGGAATGTGAAAGATACACTTAAAGAAGTCAGCCTTCTAAGACACAGAGCCCAGTAGCAAAGGTGGAACATGTACTTGGAAAAGCAAACAGACATTTCTAGAAGCTTAGGTTATTCTATATTTGTACCACCTGTCAACAATAGGTACATATTAAGGCCGGACCATGAGACAAATCCAAGAAAAGGCACTGGTAGGAAATACAAGGAAACCTTTGCCTTGAATGGTAGAGTTTGTTTGAGTGGATGAGAAAAGTGATAGAGAAAAAAGTTGGGAAAACAATATTATGAGCACTTAAAGGAGAATACATATGAAGAAGATGGAGAATTAAAATTGGGAAGAGGCTTAATATCATGGGTCATAATATAAGCTCAGTTAGATCAGTTGAAAGACCCTTCAAGCTGTGGATCCCATTCTTGAAAGTAAAATCAGATAATAAATCAGGGGAAGTGTCATCACGCTTCTTTAATATTACACCATCTTCACTCTCCATGAGAAATGTTCAAGTGCTTAAATTATGATGTGCCCCTGGGAATTAGATGTAGAGAGGGTGACAAGGAGAGACACAGTGAGAAGAAAAATGACAGAATTTGAAACCCATAGAAAAGAACGTGAAACATACAAAAAATGGTTTACAAATACACTCCATTTTTGCTGCTAAGATAAGCATTCGTGTAACTTATTTTAGGATGTTAAGCTGTTTATCTCAAAAACCAGACGGGAAGGTCATCTTCCTATTATTAAAGGTTCATAGCTGCTGTCCAGAATATAACATAATGTTTGCAATAGCCTGACATTAGGGCAATTTCTGTTGTTTATAGAGTGAAAATCATGGTTTTCTCCTTTCTTCAGTTAATAAGAGTTTACACTTTTGGCATGAAATTCTACAACATATTTATATTTGTTCTTTAGCATAATTACTGTTTTAAAACAATATGCAGCATTAGTAAGTTAAATCAATTGAGAGAAATATTGATCTACAGAAAAAACATATTACAGCCTGTTTCAAACACTATTTTTGCGTGTGTATTAATTTTCCTATTCTTTCATTCAACATATATTTCTCTTATATTTCTCTTTTTTAGTCTAATTGTTAATGAATTATAATTTAGATGCAGTAAAATGTACAACTCAATGAATTTGTCTTACATATACATCTTTGTAACCACTACCCCAATTAAAAAAAAATGGAGAAAACTTTTTTCACTCCCTGTGTACCTTTCCAATCAACAAGCCTAACAGATTAATTATTTCTGCTTTTGATCTTTACATAAAAGGAATCATATACTATTACTTTTCTGTCTTCTTTCACTCAACACATTTTGAGATTCATTTATAGAGCTGCACGTGTCAGTTGTTTGTAGTGCATTCACATCATTATCCATTATCCTATTGATAAATGTTTAATATTGTTTCCGGTTTAGGGATGTTATAAAAATAGCTTCTGTTTTCTCCAAATTCTTGGAAACGTACTGGGTGTTGTCAAACATTTAAATTTTAGACATTCAGGTGAGTGTATCTTCTTATATTACTGTGTTTTTAATTTGCATTTTCTTGATGAATAATAATGTTGAGCATCTTTTTATATGTTTATCAGCTTTTTGGATACTTTGTGAAGTTCTCTAAAAGTACTTTTATTTATGTTTAATAAAAAAGGATTGCTTTTATTTTTCTTTATATATTCTGGATATGACATCTTTGTCAACTATGTATTATAGGCATTCACTTCCAGCCTGTGGCTTGCCTTTTCACTTTCTTAATGTATCTTTGATGAGAAGAGGGATTCAATTTTTATGAGGTCTGATTTATCTTTTATTTGTTTTTGTCAGTTTTTTATTTTTTATTTTTATTTTTAATTTCAAAGTATTATGGGGGTACAAATGTTTTTGGTTACAAGGATCACTTTTGTAATGCTTGAGTCAGGGTTAGAAGTGTACCTGTCACCCAGATAGTGTTCATTGTACCCATTAGGTAGGCTTTTGCCAACTCCCCCCCACTGCCCCTCCTTGCTTGATTTGCATTGAGTTTTACTTCCTTGTATGCACACATGCGCTCATCAGTTAGCTCCAATTTAATGGTGAGTATATATGGGGTGTTTGTTTTTCCATTCTTTAGATACTTCACTCCAAATCAATGTTTCAGCATGATCCTGGTGGTCCAATCTTAAGGCCAGTAGGAAAGATCCATTCACCAGACTAGAATCAGAGGGCCTAGCCAGGGGGCCTTGGGATAACCTCACAAGTACAGTTCCTATAAGAGCTGGCTGTTAAAAAGTGCCTAAGACTTCCCCTCACCCCCTCTTGCTTCCTCTCCCACCATGTGATCTCTGCACACATTGGTTCCCTTTTGCTTTCCATCACAAGAAAAGCAGCTTTAAGCCCTCAAGAGAAGCAGATGCTGGTATCATGCTTCTTGCACAGCCTGCAGAACTGTAAATAAACATCTTTTCTTTATAAATTAAGTCTAAGGTATTTGTTTATAGCAACACAAGCAGACTAAGACATCAATTTTTATATCTTTTGTTTGTTTTAATTTTTGTGTAATATTTTTTGCCTATTGCACTGGTTAGAACCTCCACTACAATGATGCATAGATGTAGTAATAACAAGCATTCTTGTCTCCTTCCTGATCTCAATAGGAAATTTTCAATATTTAATCTTTCAATATTAAAGATGATTTTGTTATTGGTTTATGTGGATTTAGGACATTCCCTATGTTCCTAGTTTCCTAAGGGCTTTAAATCATAAACAAGTATTGAATTTTATATCCCTAGTTTCCTTTCTTTTCTTTTCTTTCTTTTTTTTTTTTTTTTTTTTTTTTGGAAACATAGTCTAACTCTGCTGCCCGGTGAGTGCCGTGGCATCAGCTTAGCTCACAGCAACCTCAAACTCCTGGGCTCAAGCAATCTTCTGCCTCAGCCTCCTGAGTAGCTGGGACTACAGGCATGCGCCATCATGCCCGGCTAATTTTTTTCTATATATTTTTAGTTGGCCAATTAATTTCTTTCTATTTTTAGTAGAGACAGGGTCTCACTGTTGCTCAGGCTGGTTTCAAACTCCTGACCTTAAGCAATCCACCGACCTCGGCCTCCCAGAGTGCTAGGATTACAGGCGTGAGCCACCGTGCCTGGCCCAATATATCCCTAGTTTCTTAAGAGTTTTAAATCATAAACAAGTATTGAAGCATTTGACAAAATAATTTTTTTTTTTGAGACAGGGTCTTGCTCTCTCCTCCAGGCTGGAGTACAATGGTGTCATAATAGCTTACTACAGTCTCGAACTCCTGGGCTCAAGTGATCCTCCTGCCTCAGCCTCCCAAGTAGCTGGGACTACAAGAGTGTGCCACCACCCCAGCTAATGATAAAAGAAATTTTATCAAATGCTTTTTCTGCATTGTTTGAGATTATTACAGATGCTCCTTGACTTACTATGGGGTTATATACAGATAAACCCACCTTAAGTTGAAAATATCATAAGCAAAAAATACATTTAATACACTTAACCTACTGAACATTGTAACTTAGCCCAGTCTACCTTAAAGGCACTCAAAAAACTTTAGGCTAAAGGTAGGCAAAATTATCTAACACAAAGCCTATTTTATAATAAATTGTTGACTATCTCGCATAATCTATTGAATGCTGTACTGAAAGTGAAAAACAATGGTTGTACAAGTACTTGAAGTATGGTTTCTACTGAATGCATATTGCTTTTGCACCATTGCAAACTTGAACTATAGTTAAGTTAGGACCCCTTGGTATACAATTTTTCTCCTTTATTCTTTTAATGGGATTAAATAGATAGATTGCTTTCTGACTATTAAGCCATTTTTGCATTGTTGGAATAAACCTAATTTGGGTATGATAAATTTAATTTGCTAATGTTTATTTAGAAGTTTTGCACCTATATTTTTTTATTTTAGAAAATTATAATTTTTTTCTTTTTCTATTATTTTAGAGATATTTATTTCTTTGATGTTTGGGGGAAATAACTGTTAAAACCATTGAACCTAGAATTTTATTTATAGTAAGATTTTTAGTGACTTCAACATCTCTAATAGCTATAGAACTATTCAGGTTTTTTCTAATATGGCTTACTTATAGGTTAGATATGAGAGGTGAGATAAACTCCTAGAATTTTGGCTTGAGCGATTGGGTGAATGATGTCATTCACTGACATATGAAGCCCGGATAGGAAAAAATTTTAGGGAAAGTGAAAGTAAGAGTTTTATGTTGGGTATTTAGAGTTGAGACTCCCACTAGACAAACAAGTAGGGATGTTGAGTAGGCTGTTAGATGCCCAAGCCTAAAATTGAAGGGAGTTATTCCGTGTGGGAATTTAACTTGAAAATCATTAGAATATAGGGCTAAAGTGATGGAATAAAGTAAGACTGATTCTGGAGAGGATATAGGTAAAGAGGGCAAGAAGGCTCATGACCCAGCCCAGAAGCGTTACAGTACTTAGCAATCAAACCAAAGAGAATGGGCCGTCATATGAGCATGAGAAGGATTCATTACTGGGGCTATGGGGAAACAAGGCTGGATCTTGTCTTTTCTCACTAACTTGTTTCCCCCATAGTCACCCAACTTGATGTCTGACACTGACAAGCCCAACACTTCAGCCATACCTCTAAAGCCAGACTGTGTCTCCTTATCATCTCAGCCTTGACTGTCCATGACCAACCTAGAAAGAAGCTGAATTTATGATGACTTGTTTGGGCTTCATTTCTGATTGTCATTACCCTCTTAGAGTTCCTTACTTCTTCCCCTTATATACTCTGAATTTTATCAGCTTACAATTAACTAAATAGCATATCTCATTGTTTGTATAATCTAACCTCTTGCTAAAAGTGTTCCTGGACATTGAATGTGAAATTAACAGGGCATAAGTATTTACTTTAGTGGTTTTATTTTGAGGCCTAAGCTGCTGACACTAAGGTAGTACCTATTAGGCTGATACTACCTTAGAAGACTGATTTCTTTAAGGAAAAAACTAGAGTTAGTATTCTCTTTATTAATATTTAATATGAAGATAGGGCATTAAGAAAAAGATTAAAATTAGTATGCTATTAATATTTAATATTTGGATAAGGCATGTGAGCTATGTACATATTCAAAATACTCTACTTTAATGTTTATGTTCTGAAAAGTATTTTCACAGCTCATGTTTATATTAATACAACATATTGTCATAGCAATTTTTAAAAATAATCTCTGTATACATTCTGAGACCTTTAAAAATCTCTTTGGCATGAGAATTTAGATTGTACAAGTTATTTGGGGGCTCAAATTTGATTATGCTTATGATTTCAATGTGTTTACGGATTTATACTAACATTTGGACTGGAATGACTCTGTAGTGGTGCATATTATAGGGCTCATTTCAGAGGTGGCACTTAATTAGCACTGCTGACATTTCTAACTACAACACATGTATCTATTATTCACCTTACCACCCATTACTGCCTATTATTGAGTGAAATGATGATTATGGTAGGCAGCCTCTCAAACAGCATCCAGTGATTCCCACCTCCTGATATTCACACCCTTGTGTGATCTCCTCTCCTTGAGTTTGGGCAGGACTTAGTGACTTACTTCCAATGAATAGAACGTGACAGAAATGATGGTACATCAGTTCCAAGATTTGGTTATAAAAAGCCTGTGTTCCATTTTGGGAGCTCCTTCACATACACTCCCTTGCTCTCTCTTGGTTCACTCACTCTGATGGAGGTTAGCTAACATTTTTGAGGACACTCATCCAGCCTAAGGAAAGGTTCATGTGGTAAAGAATTGGCCGACAGCCAATGAGGAACTGAGGTCTGCCAATAACCACATGAGTGATCTAGTTGATTTTGCAAGTGAATCCTTCAGCTCCAGTCAAGTCTTGAGATGACTATAACCCTGGCTGATAGCTTGACTAGAACTTCATAGGACAACTTAAGCCAGAGACACTCATCTAATTACACTCAGATTTCTGACCAAGAGAAATTGTGAGATAATAAATGTTCACTATTTGAAGCCACTTAAATTTAGCAATATTTTCTTGCGTACCTATAGATAACTAATACAATGAGTAAACATATTCACACTAAAGTGCTATTGACTTCTTGACTAAAGCCTCCATAATACTTAATTTCTCAAGGTTTTATAAGAGTATAGTGCTTAACCCTAAGTAAGAGTCTCTGATGGTAAGATATAGCACTATTTCATATTGTTTTGTACAGCCACCTTCCAAATGCCTATAATTGCACCGTTTCTGCTTTGGAGAATTCCTCTGAGACTTTAAAAATACAGGTTACACAAATTTTCAATTGACAAATTACTGTTTTAAACATCTAGTGACTTCAATAACCATGTGCAATATAAATATTCATATGTTAACATTCATGTCTACAATCCTCAGCCATCAACCTCATTCATGAGGTGATGGTGACCTCAAGGCCATCAGTTTCTTTTTGGTCTCATGACAGTGTTTATATCTTGCTGTATAAAATAACTGATGCAGATTATATTGCAGACCACTAGGGCACTACCCAGGTTTTAGTTTATTGCCCAACAGGGCTGCACTCATTCTATTTTTATAACTATGACTCTAAATTATCACTTAACTTGTGAATGCGTCCTTACGAGCTTTCTTAATCCTGGTCTTTGGCCTGAAACAATTAAGGAGCTCTAGCTTTTGCTCAAGTGATACAACAGCAAGGTCCTCATTCTGTTAATGTTTTCAATATTGTTTCTCTGTTCATGTATCTGCTTTAGAAGCAAACAAATAAACAAACACTTGCACCAAATCTTGCTCTTTTTAGCCCACGTCCCTATGCCACTAACTGCCTAGTACCTTACGTTCTTCCACACTTGTTCTTTATTAGCCTCACTGGATTTGAATCTTGACCCTAACATCTAAGCTTGGATTTGCTAAATTTGGCCATTCAATTTGACACCTCCTCTGGGTAACCTGGATTCACAGGCATCCAGCTCCTGGACTCTGATCAACAGTCTATCCAAGAGGTCCAGGGTTATACCATAATGCCAACCTAGACTTCAGCTGGTTATGTGTTACCATGAAAACCATTCTATTCTTGCCTGGCTGGACTTACTCTCATCATGTCAATCCCATCTGTTCCCAAGGAATAGCCAACTCTATTGTGTTTTTTGGTATCTTAGATCAGGGCTATTGAGTCAGCTTTCTTCTACCATCTCCTGAATTTTTATCTTACCAATTCCCTATTCCATACACTAACTCTGTTCTCAAGAAAGTGAAGAATTTTGAGGAGTTTACCTGTGGTTAAATCTAAACTTCTCTGTTCTAGGCTAGGTCCCCTTATCCCAACCTCCTGCCCTAAGAATTTAGCCTCCATATCTACTCTATCCCTCTGGACTTTTCCTTTTCCCATGATTCTTAAGTATAATAGAAAAGCTGAGTTTTCTTCCAGATCAGAAACATAACAATGATTTCCACTCTCACCACTTCTAATCAATATGGTACTGGAAGTTCTATTTAGAGCAATTAGGTAAGAAATAGAAATAAATGTCATATGAGCCAGAAAGGAAGAAGTTAAATTGTCCCTGTTTGCAGATGACATAATCTATATATATAGAAAACTCAAAAGACTACCAAGAAAAAATAAAACCAATAGTGTCTCATAAACATTATCAAACACTAATAAATGAATTTAGTAAATTTACAGGATACAAAATCAACATAGGTTTATTTCTGTACACTAACAGTGAACTACCTGAAAAAAATTAAGAAAACAATTTTATTTACAATAGCATCAAAAAAATGAAATTCTTAGGAATAAATTTAACCAAGGAGGTGAAAGATTTATACACTGAAAGCTATGGAAATAGTTGAGGAAATATAATAAATTAAAGAAGACACACAAAAAAATATCCCATTGTGATGTCTAAGAAATTGACAGGCTAAGAAATAAGATTTTGCCCAGATAGCTGCAAAATATTGTTTTGGGGTGTGTTTGTGAGGATGTTTTTGTTGAGAGCCCAAACAAGACAAAAAAGGAGGAGGAAGGGTTTTACTATTTGTTTTCCATTTGTCACTCTGTTTTCCCCCCTCCATTCCTCCTTATTTAGGATTAACTGAATTGTTGTATTATTGCATTTTAATTCCTTTTGACTATTTGGGTACAACTCTCCTTTCTTTTTAAAACACTGTCTTAGATATCACACTATGCATCTTTAACTTGTCACAATATGTATAATTAATATTGAAATGTCTTTTGCAAAATATAAGAATATTACATTATTGTTCCATTTACTCCCTCCTTTGTGTGATTGTTTTCATATTTTTAAGATATTCATATATTATTTTCTTTTACTTGATTTTATATATTTTGTATACATTAAGAGAAAAATACATTTCTAAATTTCTGGCACTCTTTATTTACCAACTATACATGTAATTCTCCATGCAGTATAATTCTTTCTGCCTGATGAAATCCCTTTAGTATTTCTTACAGTGCAGATATGCTAGTGAAGAATTTTCTGTTTTTACTTAACTGAAAATGTTTTATTTTACCTCTATTTTTGAAGGATATTTTCACTGGATGTAGAATTCTGAGTTGATCCTTTTTTTTCTTTCAGTTCTTTAAAAATGTTGTTCTCTATGTTGGTCTCCATTGCTCCTGAGAAGTCAGCAGCCATTCATATTATTGTTAACCTTTATATAAAAAATTATTTTTGTCTGCTTTCAAGATATTTTATCATTTATTTTTCAGCAATTTGACTATGATGTGTCAAGGAATACAGTCTCTATATTTAATCTTCTTTGGAGTTTGCTGAACTTCTTGAATCTATAAATCTATATGTTTTCCACCACTTCTAAAGAAATTTTTCCTGTCCCATTTTTCTTTCTCCTCTCTTTGTAAGACTACAAATACATGTATGTTATATTTTTGTGACAATGATCTACAGGTCCTGAAAGCTCTTTTCACTTATTTTTTTCATTCTCTGTTCTTCCCATTCTTCAGAAAAATACTTACATATTATCCAACCTTTAAGTTCAGACTTACTCTTTTGTCATGTTTAATCTGATAAGCCTGTGCCATGAATTTTTATTTTATATATTGCTTATATTATTGTATTATATTTATTTCATTTTTAGTTTTTTTTTTTTTTTTAAGACAGAGTCTCACTTTGTCACCCCAGCTAGAGTGTAGTGGCATCATTATAGCTCACTGCAACCTCAAACTCCTGGGATCAAGAAATTCTCCTGTCTCAGCATTCCAAGTAGCTGGGACTACAGGCATGTGCCACCATGCATGGATAATTTTTCTATTTTTTGTAAAAACAAGGTTTTGCTCTTGTTCAGGCTAGTCTTGAACTCCTGGCCTCAGGCAATCCTCCCATCTTGGCCTCCCAGAGTGCTAGGATTACAGGCATGAGCTACCATGCCTGGCCAGTTTATTTTAAGGGTCATATCCACTACAGTTCCTGCCTGGCTTTTTTAAAAGTAAAATTTTCAGAATATTAGGGAAGTACAAATGTTTTGATTATATGGATTGCTTTTGTACAGTTTGAGTCAAAGTTATAAGTATGTCCATCACCCAGATAGTGTGCATTGTACCATTAGATGTGAATTTACCCATTCCCTCCTCCACCCTCCCAACTGCTTGATTTCTGTTGAGTTTTACTTCCATATCTGCATGTAAGTGCTGATCTGTTGGTTCCAATTAAATAGTGAGTACATGTGGTGTTTGTTTTTCCATTCTTGTGATACTTCACTTAGAAAAATGGCCTCCAGTTCCATCCAGGTTGTTACAAAAGGTATTAGTTCACCATTTTTTATGGCTGAGTAGTATTCCATGATATACATACATCACATTTTATTAATTCACTCATGTATTGATGGGCACTTGGATTGTTTCCATATCTTTGCGATTGTGAATTGTGCTGCTATAGGCATTCAAATGCAAATGTCTTTTTGATAAAATGACTTTTTTCCTTTGGGTAAATACTCAATAATGAAATTGCTGGATCAAATGGTAGGTGTACTTTTAGTTCCTTGAGGTATCTGCATACTACTTTCCATAGAGGTTGTACTAGTTTGCAGTCCCACCAACAGTATTTAAGTGTTTCCTTCTCTCCGAATCCTCACCAGTATCTGTTGTTTTGGGACTTTTTTTTTTTCTTCCGAAAATTTTACTGGGGGAAAACTACAAAACATTTACAGTGCAATGTTTACAGTCACAATTTGTAGTGAGCTGATTTCCCAAAATATATTACCACTCAAGTTGACTTATCTTGTTACATCCAAAAACCTACTCTGTCAAAGTAGTCCAGAGAGTACATACATAGTGCTCCAACTGTATCTACGTACAACCAACACTCCATTTTAAGTGTACAATTAA